>ML211469.1:0-25687 GCA_004369055.1 Polyporus arcularius HHB13444
ACATCACACGGCCTCCAGTCTGTTGGTACAGAAGTGAAGGCCCGGGAACAGTTGGATAGCACAGTTGACTTGCAACTCGTGAGCAACTCGTCGAATCCGCCTCTGCCTACTGCCAGGCATCTCGTGTTGAAATTTGGAAGTGGCAGAAGTGGCCGGGAAGTGGCAGAAGTGGCCGACTTATAGCGAAAATGTTAATTGGACACGCCGGGAGTCGAACCACGGGTCTCGTCACAAGTTCACAAGTGCGTGTGTTATGCCATTACACTACGCGCCCATTACATACTTTAACATCTCGGACGGTCTAACAAACCGCGAGCACCGCGTGTACGTTCTCTCCTTTGATACTGATCTGTCCCGTGCCTCGCTTACCCGTCATACTTAGTCGGCGAACGATATTCCCTCCGCACTCCGCGCGGCCCGCAGGATTTCTGTCGCATGTAGGGCGCAGATCACGCCCGAGCGGGTGAGGCAGTTCCAGGAGAGTGTCCCGACCGTCGACTACGCGTCTCTCATGCCGACAGACTGCAAGCCAAACACATATATGTCACCATCTGAAAACACGACGTGTCACGGTTCGTACTGATGTCGGATCTCTTTGAGTTGGCGTTCAAGTCCTGATGGATTCGGCTTATGCTAGAGGCATGGTACACCGTTCGGCTTGTACGATCATTCCTCTTCTTCCTGCTCCGGATACCACACGTATGCCACCTTTACAGATTCTCTCAGCCGAGCCCGGCTCAGATCTTGAGCCGATGAACGGACACGAATATAAGCTGGCGGTCGACACAGGTGAGCAATGGACTCTGAGGCTAAGGCCTGAGCACTGATCGTATTCGCAGGTGATGGCTCGTTGTGGGTGGAATTCTACTTAGGCCGACGTGACAAGTTCTCTGACAGGCCCGCCAAACAGCTGGTTCTACGCCAAAGACTTCGTACAGTGCATTAAGCTCAACATTCCTGCGGAATTCTTGGACGACATGGAAGATTCCATTGTCTGCGACTGGTCTGATGCGACCGCTGAGTTCAAGCAGAAGTACGCATTACGCGCGGTGATTCCCGCCAGCACGGCCCCTATCAGAGAATTGAGGAGTTTGGATTACTATGACGGCGGATCTTTGAGTGAGTTCGCACTGTCCTCTCAAAAAGTCCTCCACTGACCACGAACGGGCACACATCAGACGTGGCGCGGTGGCCTGCCTCTCGAGCATGCGACATACCGTTCGTAGCTCCCATGTGGGATTGGGTCAATGGTAAGCCAGGCTACATGGGGGATTACAAGCTCCGGTTTGCGCGAGTGTTGGCGATGGCCGTAGACAAGGAGACAGCTGCGCAAGGGAATGACGGCAACCTCGGTATGGGCGTGCCTGGGTGAGATGCTTCGAAAGAATTGCAACTTGGGTGTTCATGTTTTGCTAACAGCGTGCACAGGTATAGGGCTCCTTGGCAGAACACCTCGAGCGCGGACAGGGTGGTGAGTTTCCAACGATCCGTATAGGTTGGTTTGGCTTGAGTTGTGATACTGATGCCGTGCGGTACGGTAGACATTCTTCGACATCTTGAACGAGGGAGTCGGGCTTGTGTCTAAGGTGCGCCCGGCCCTACTCGGGCACTGTCCTCGCGCGGCGTGCTGACTCTCGCACGCAGCCGATGTGTCTTTTCATGCGGCTCCTCGCACCGAACGGCCACAGGCTAGCACACGCAAATCAGCGAGTGTACGTGCCCCCACCCACGTGCGATACTACCACGCTGACGACCCGTACAGACAGAGCTTTGTGTACTATGGCGTCGGCTCCCCATGCGGCTACCTGAGACCCGGCGATGAGAAGATCATGACTCCGGATTGCACTGCTCCACTCTATATCTTCCCCGATCTCCTCAATGGAAACAGCTATCGCTGGTGGTCTTTACAACTCCTCTCCTTGACTCTCCTGGAACCCTTGAATGCGAATCCGAACTACGCGACCCTCGAACCGACGGACTGGCTGCAAAGGCGCATCCCCATCAAGGAGGCGAACGACGGAACCGGAACCCTGAATGGTATCCGAGTCATGTTCGACTCAGGTGAGCGTCCTTACGATGCACACATGCTGCGCTGTCTTTCGTAGCTAGAGCTGACACCGTCTCGACACTCAACGCAGGAAGCATGTCCTCTGTCCTCCCGCAGTGGATTTTACGGATAATATGGACACAGTGGTTCCATATGCAGGCAGAGCAATATCCCAATACCTCTGCTCAATGGCTGTACCACCACCGCGACTTTTCCAAGCACGACATCCTCTTCGAGTTCCGCGACTGCTTCGGCAAAGTCGAACTCGTGCGTTGCAACGCCCAAGAGTTTCTCACCAGCCCTTGGGCAGCGCCTGGGCCGCAAGGCGGTACGATGGCCTGCTTGGTGCAAAGCGCAACGGAGACCAGCATTGACCTGCTTGACGAACCTTGGATCCTGGGTTTGGTAAGTTTGATCCTAACCCCTGATCTCACCTACGCTGACACGGCTCCGTTCTGCAGAACTTCTTTTGGGCGGCGATGTTGAGGCTCGACGCGACCCATCGGGGCGACAGGCCGATTCCAGGTCAATCCACACCTTACATCCAGTTCGCGCCACAGCGGATCGTACGCAACGGTCAGAAGGTTGCTGGTCCGTGGGACCTCGAGCTCCATGCGCATCTGCCCCCTCGTATGCAAGCCACGCTCCGCGGGCAACCCGAGCTTCTAGTCTGAACTCTCATGTTTCCGTCTGTACTACTATGTAATACCCAAATAGACCTCCAAGCAATATCGAATCATGTCAATCATCGCAATCTCTTGACGTATCTGAGTCTGTGTGGACACTGTGCCACAACGCGCACGCCGCAAGCCAGGATGTATTGAACTGCGACCCCGAGTGAGTGGCTCGACCCTTACTGTATAACCGCCAGGAGCCGCCTCGACTACACGTCGATGCGTTGATCAACACCCGCAGACGGACCCCAGTTAGGACATACTCTTCACATATGAGTAGTACTCACTGTGTCGATCACTGGCATAGACAGCTATCTCTTCCTCACCCACGCATACCAACGGGTGGCGTTATCGACCATTCGCACTAGGCTTCCTCGTTGAGACCATCACTAAGAACCGGTCTCAATCACTAGTAGTGTGGTATACAAAGATTAGATGAACATATATCCAAGCGGCCCCCATCGGGCTCGAACTCACGAGCCAACCCTTTGTAGAGTAGAAAACTCTATCGACGCCTCCCCACCACCTTCGCAAACGCAGCCTTGACCACCGACGCAGCCTTCTCGCAGTCCTTGCGCGACAGAGCGGCAGTCACCGCGAGACGGATACTGGGCCGGACCTCGACGAGCTCCTGGCCGCGGAGTCGCTTCGCGCGGGTGACCATGACGCCCTGCGAGAGGGCCTCCTCAACGATGTCCTGCAGCACCCTCTCCTCGAGCTCGACGTCGAACTGCGGGGGGTCGCGCGGCTTCACCGAGAGCGGATTCGACGGCTTGTTCGACGACGAGTTCGACGCGTGCATCGGCACTTGGAGGGTGGGCCAGCGAATCTGCAGATGGATGGTGGCGCTTGCAGGGTGCGAAGGTATCGTGATGTACTCGGCGCGGTCGAGGATCGCGCGCACGGCACGGATGTTCTCCTGCAGGGTACTGAGGATCGAGGGTGTGTTGCGGAGGATGTTGATGCCCTCCGAGGCAGCAACAGTCAAGGCAGCCGGCATGGAAGCGGAGAACACGAACGATGTGCCGTTGATGCGCTGCGGAGAACTCTTAGTCGCGTTCGGTGTGTGGCAGACCGCCATGATGACATACCTGGTGATTGACGACGATGTGGGAGCCAGCACAGAATCCACCTGCAGAGGCAAGGCCGGTTGCACAAGACCCGACAAGCATGTCAACCTCGGACGCCTAGATGATGCGTTAGCCTTAGACTGATTCGTAGTCGTCCAATGCACGTACCGGTACGTTGTACAGCTCAGTCAGACCGCGGCCAGTACGACCTACACTTCCGAAGGAAATGCTCTCGTCCAAAATTAAGCGATATTTGTACTTCTTCTTCAGCTCAACCTGCCCGACCGTCAATACCAGGCCGAACGAAACGAACAAGGGCGCGTACGAGTTTCGGGAGGTCAGCCATGGCACCGTCATTGTCGAAGATACCCTCGGTCACGATGAACCGACGCGTCAAAGGGGCCCTGCGCTTCTTCCGCTCCTTCTCAACGGTCTCAAGAACGTGCTCCAAGCTCTCCATGTCGTTGTGATCGTACCACCGAACGGTACAACGCGAGATCTGGAGGCCCTTCTGAATGGCGAAATTAACACCTCGATCCGCCACAATGACATCCCCGCGCTTGCCGAAGGCCGGAATGACAGAGCTTATAGTCGCGAATGCTTGGGAATACAGGATGGCGGCCTCTGTGCCTAAGAAGTCGGCAATGTCTTGCTCAAGTTGGATATGCACGTCTGTCATCAGGTTGAGTCAGCATTGGAAGCGGCGCAGCAAGAGCTGGCTGACACAGATTCGCAGCGGTGCCACTTTGCAATGACGATGCGCCCTCAGACCGCAGCAGAGGAGAGAGAATATGGGAGTTGGAAGTGGAAGTGAGGATAGGGCAGCACCGGACGTTCATAAGCACTTTAACTTCGCAGTGACAGCGCCTCCAACATCAAACCCGCCGACTGACCCCACTTTCAACTCTCAGAAGTGGTAGGCGGAAGGGGCACATGCATGAGGCCAAAAATTGTCAGGGGAGGATGCTCACCTTGAGTGCCATAGAACCCAGGAGGACCGCAGCTGCCCAGCCCATACTTCCTAAGCGTGTCGACGGCAGAGGCTTTGATCTCCTCATTCCCTGCGAGTCCCGTGAAGTTGTAGCTTGCCAAGTTGATCACAGTCTTGCCCGACGCGAGCTTGGGCTTGGGGCCGGTAGGGCCGACGATGACAGGGACCGACGCGAGGTCAGCCTGCTCCTGGGGCGTAAGGGGCTGAGCCAGAGGTTCCGGTGTCCATTCCTCCACGAGCTCGTCGATTTCCTGAAGAACGCAACGCGTTTAGTCGTCAGAATACAGAGGTAAGCGTTCGGCGCGCACCTTCTCGTCGAACTGGATGAAGTGCTTGCCCGACTGGTCACCACGCGTCCGCGACTGCAGCAGCGTGCGGATGGCGAAGATAATGAGGATGACCTCGAGGAGGGTGCGGCCAGGGTCGTTCTGGTGCGAGGACTTGACGTAGCGCGCGACGACAGCAGAACCGGGGATTTTGTAGAAGTTCGTCTCGAGCGTCGTGTACGACCTCGAGAGGAAGGCTAACAGCAGCTCAAGGCTCTGTAAGGAGCTGCTCATCGTCGCGTTCGTGCCCGTTGCCGTCGTCGAAGTCGTCGAGGTCGTGGTCGGAAGGCAAGGGACGGCGCGGGGAAACGCCCAGGACCACCGACCGCCCGCGCTTGTTGAACTCTTCCTCAACGTCCGCGACGGCGCGCTGAGCCGCGTGCTCGCCGAAGCAAGCAGCCATGGCCTCGCCCTCCCACAGAAGCTCGGCGTCGATGTCGACGACGAACCTCCTTCCACCAGGCGGCGGCCCTGCCCAGCAACGGCGCATGTCGCTCCCGCCGCCGCCCTCGCCGCTCGACCTGGTGAGAGCAGATACTAGCTAACTCGTGTTCGACGCGTTGATTGCCGTCTTTACAGCCGGAGCCAGTGTATGGGAATCGAAGACCGCCGTCTCCTCTCAGAAACGGGTTCGCCATCGATCCGCACACCGGCGAGGTCAGCGACGCCTCCTCCACCCATCCATCGGAGGAGTCCACCAACGGTCGGCAGTGGGGCCAACGCCCGACCTCGCCCTCGCCATCGGTCACCCAGTTCGCGGCCAACTTCGCGCAGCGAGTCGGATCGCTGATGAGCAACATGAGTTCGAAATCGCCTGGACTTCCCACGGACGAGGAGCTCGAGGCGGAGGCAGAGAGGGAACGCGAGCGAAGCAGACGAGAGGCGGAACGTATCCTCGCAAAGGAAGCTGAGGAGCGACGGACGGTGGAGGAGCGCGTTATGGCCATGCTGAATTCCGATTCTCTCCGTCCACCCCCTCCTCGCTCCCAAACTATGCCCGCCACACCGCCCTCGCCATCTTCGTCGCAGAAGGAGGGCAGCTGGTGGTCCGCGGCCAAGCAGAGGCTCACACCCACCAAAGAGCCTCTGACTCCCGCCCAGCAAATTATCCAGGAAACGAAGCAGCGCGACAAGGAGATGGAGAAAGGGAAGAAGAAGATCGAGAAGATGGAGAAGAGGCAGAAGAGCAAGGATTGGCCAACCACTCCCGAGGGCAAGTACGATGATCCTGCGTTTATCAAGCTCGGGCAAGCCGCGTCTCCCTCCCGCCCTGCGGCTTCAGCACCACCCTCGCCCTCTCCTCTCCCGCGTGGAACTATAAGCATACCCCCTAGCCTTGCCCCGTCACCTTATCGAGGCGGCGAGTCAGACGCGGAAGGCGCATCTCCGTCGAGAGCTCCGCCTCCTCTCTACGCACAGTTCAATACCCAAGGCGCTCTCGACGTCCCGGTTACCCTGCTCACCATCGCTAAGCGCTTTGAGAAGCTCGAGAAGTGGACTGTGAGCCATGTCCGTGCTCTCGAAGAACGTATGGACGATGTCGAGCGCTGGTTAGTCGACAAGGAACGCGAGAAGGAAGCGTCGCATGGACTCAACGGTGACTCTGGGCTACACGAGATCAGGGAGGAGATGGCTGAGCTGCAAGGGCGCATTGGGGAGCTGGGTCGCGAAATGGCCAAGATGGTCACCGCGCCAGGAAATCTGGCATCTGGACCTAGTCGGAATCCCCCAACTGTCGCCAGAGCGCCGTCGACGAGCTCTTCGGTTGCTATCCAGTCCATCTCACGCAGCGTAACCAGTCCTCCTCGCTCGACCCCTCCACGGGCCGGCACGACGAGTCCTCCCATCACCACACCTGTACCTCCCAAGAGCCGCGGTTCCCGGACCCGACTCCCATACCCAACTGGTGACTACGCTTCTCCCCCAGATTCGTCCTTGTTGGGACAGGGCCCGTTCTCACCGACAAACTCGCCCCCTGCCTCAGTCACCTCTGCAACCAAGGGCCGCTTGTCTATCTCAGGATTACCCTCCCGTGATGAGTTCGACACGTTCTCCGTGGGCAACTCTCCCTCCGGTCTCCCAAGTAACCAACGGGCGAGCGGCACCGCCAGCCCGGTGTCTCTGCCCCCTCCGAACCCACCTGCCTGGCGCCCATCTAGCGCAAGCCCGACTCCCCGCAAGCGCTACACTGTCGCACTTGGAACTCCAATTGTGGCCCGCGACCGTGACCGCAGTGAAGAACGCGAGCAGCCTAGCACACCCCACTCACGCTCGCAATCGCGGGAGCTCGGAACCGCGTTCTTCTCGACCTCCCCGGTCTCCACATCCTCGGGCCTCGACGACCAGAGCGCAGACGAGTTCGACGACATGAACGAAGAGACCATCGGCAAGAACTCCGGGCGCCACATCAGCGCGGGCCTCGCGCCGCCCTCTGCCGCGACCTCGCCCTCCTCCTCTCCCAGCGGCGGGTCCAAGGGGAGACGCGTTCGCCCGCAGTCGATGTACGCGCCAATGACGTCCCAGACGATCTCCGCGCCCTCGCCGATCACCCCGCTGAACGTCCGCCTGCGCTCGCGCTCGACGGACCGCTTTGGACTCGGGCTGTCGGACTCGGGTACTGGATCCTCGATCCCGCCCGTCACACCGACGTCGGGCAAGTTCGTCGACCCTCTCGTCATCCGGAGGCAGACGAAGGAGGCGTTGGCAAATGGCGGGCCTCCGCCGCCGAAGGCGCTGGTCGGGAAGCAGAAGGTGCCCGTCGGGGACCTCGTCGCGTTCTTCGACCAGGAGAAGGCGTAATGGGGGTGCGGCAGACCCCGGACCCGGACTGTTTGCGATCTATGATACCGCGAGGAGTGCTGCTTGCTTTGTACATGAGCTGTGCGACCCGATGCCCGAGGGGGTGAGATACGCTACGTTGTTGTTCCTGCTTTTTGTATTGCGCTATGCGTCCTGACATGTTTCTGTTGAATATTGTGCTCGTGCAGGCTCTTCCACTGGCTAGAGCGCTGTTGCTCTTAGCTGCTTTGATGTCGATGACGACCTCTTACGACGTTTCATGACTTATGCTACCAGTTGCTCGCGCCTTGCTTTCGGTGGTTGCCTCAACATGACTGGCTGCAGGACAATCCTTGGGACAGGCGCCATGTCGACAACAACAGTACCAAGCTTTATTCAAGCTATTCAAAAGAGTGTATACATGCAGCGGCAACTCTTCACGGACGACACTAATGCTACAAATGTACACCAAGGAGTGCGGGACAACAATCGATTAGAGCAAGTATATACCAAGAATTAAGTGTGGCAATGGGAAAGTCCAGGTGAATGAATGGATGAGCAATTATGCAATCACAGTGGGTATCGATGACGAGAAAGCCTTCAGCAGCTGAAATCCATGGCCTTCACTTGGGTGCGTTCCTCTTCATTCGCTTACGGGCCAATAATCTCCATCGCCTTGAGCACCGCGGTCCACGCGAACTCGATAGCCTCCCACAGCCGCTCGTCGACCATGCCCAGATACACCGCGTTCTGGTACGTGCCCCACACGTTGCGCGCGAGGCAGCACAACTCTATCATCGAATACCGCCTGGCCATGAGCGCCCCGAGCTGGTCGCACGCTCCGGGGTGCAGCTCGCGCAGAGCCTCGGTCCTCTCCGTGGCGGGGCGGACGATGACGGAGTCGAAGAATTCCTGCCACGGCGCGAGCTGCGGCGACTCGGGGCCCAGGTCGCCCTGCTGGTCGACGGGCAGGATCATCTCCGCGATGAAGTGCCACTGGATGCGCGTGTAGATGTACCGCGTGAGGAAGTAGAACCCCGGCGGGAAGGGGAGTGGGAGCGGCACCAGGGGGAGGCGGACGACGGAGGTGGTCGGCTGGTCCTTCGTGCCCGGGGTGCGGAGCGCGACCTGCATGGGGGCGTACGGCATGGGGGGCAGCTTGGAGCAGTACGCAGCCCAGAGCGCGCCGTGGGCCGGGTTGAGAGTGACTCGCCGGCGTTGCGGGAAGGCCATGGGCAGCTGGTGCGGGGTGCAGCGGGCGTCCTGCGCCGCTGAGAAGGTGGGGAAAACTCCGAACGCGTGGGTGGGCTGCGCGGCGAGCCCGAGGTCCATGAGGAAGAAGTCGTAGAAGGGCTCGAGGGTCGCGGATGGGGCGCAGACCCACACCTCCGGCTCACCAGTGTAGGGTGCGATGGGACTGACAGTCATAACAGAGGTAAGGATATTGCATGCGGACAGCAGAGAGGTGTACTTGCCGTATTCCACAGAACGTGAAGCCGTCCCGGACTTGGTCTGGGGCCACGCCAGCGTACGCTGGATTCGCAGAGACGATGTTCGCCGGATTGATCTCGCCGATCGGGGGTCTCTCGAGGGTACGAGGCAGAGACCGCCAGTACTGCGGCTCGACAAGGGGCGGGACGGGGGAAACGTAAGGCATCTGCGGATCGCGTTGCTTGGCGCGTGATGTGGAGGAGGGTGTTTGGGAAGTGGAGGAGGAGGTGGTGAAGATCCTGTCCTTTATAGCCGGGTGCTTATAAGGGTTTTTGCGCATGACTTTGCGGCCGCGCAACTTGCCCGATTGCAGGCAGGCACGCGGAAAAGTGATTCTGTCGGTGTTCGCGGAGATTGTTCCGGCTCGACTAGGATGTTTCGGAGTGCTGGAACAACGCGCTACCATTTAGAGCAGAGGGACGGGAGATGGGCGAGAACAACGCTGTGGAGATTCCGAGTGCAGCAGGTGGTGGTGCAAGTCGAGGGTTGTCCTGGGGCACTAACGACGCACTCATGGCGATGCGTTCGAGCAGATGGTCCATCAATAAAGAGCAGAATAAAGGAAGACGGTGCGTGGGCTGCAGGACGAGCGGATTGCTTACTGCCAATAGCGGAAGGTTCGCCAAATGTCCGCCCACCGTGCCAAACACCGGCAAACAGGCGCCCACTCAGACGCCCCCTCTTCCTTTGATCCTCCGCGGAGGCAGAAACAAGGCAAGACTCTTTCTGCAGCCGCCGTGGTTTGTCTTCGCAACATACGCGTGATGGACCTAGAACAAGGTTGCCATCACCGTTGCATATTGGTCCAGTCCACTGACCGCGAGCACCGGAAGCCAGAAACAACGTCGGCCTCCCAATCGGTCGAAGAATAGCGACCAGATACGGGCTTGCATAGCGGTTTTCCCGCCAAGAGGAGCACCGAGGGATCGCAGGATGAGCCGGGCATCATCCTGCCTATTGCTGCACAAGAACAAGCCCGCCGTCGTCCTCACACAGAGGAGCGATGGCGAGCGAATTACAGACAGCAATAGGACCGCACTCGTGTAACATGAAACACGTTCAGATGCACAGTCCTGCCTCGGCATAGCACGCAGAAGTAGCCGCTGACTTGCGAGCGGTCCTCGCCCCAAGCGGTGGCTCCTGGGCATCTCGTAGCAACGTGCCGCGGAACCCCACGCGGCGTGCGCAGTGGCTTCTCAGCGTCGTCTAGTGGCTCAGGTCGGAGTGCACTTGTTCAAGCAGAGAAACTTGCGGCGCAGCGTGTGTAGTGACAGATGACATTGCGGATACTAGCAAGGGATGCGGGACAGAGGTGCGTACTGTTGTTTTTCGCCCTGTGGCGCATCACTTGGAAGCCTTCTAGGTACCCGTATTGGCCATCTTGTGAGGTCTGAGCGAATGACAACGTCCACAAGGCGTGCGTTGTTGAGGAAGAACGCAAGTCGGGTCCGACGGTCGTCGGGCGAACAGCAGTCGGGATCCGTTCCAGGAGAGGTCCGAACGCCACTATCAGCTGAGTTTCCATTGTCTCAGTCGCCCAGAGAGAAGAAAGGTGTCATGTCAAACCCAAAAGAAAACTGTTTACCGCGTACGAGGAACCGGAGTCGGCCATGAGTACAAGAGGTGAGAGCGTTATTGGCGAAGACGGGGAAGGGAGCCATGTCGGACGGGTTCCAGCGTGAGAGGTAGGTTCAAAAGAGGGGGCCAGATGACAGACGCTGCGGTTGGTCGAGTTGAACTTCCCACCACGAAGAACCATGCGGGCGGTGCAACGGGGGTTCGGGCGGTGGGTGTATGCGCCATGGGCGCTTAGCCATTCCAGGCCAATCATGGACTTAGTGCGTCGACAACAGAGGTTGCTGGCCTTTGCAAGCACAAGAAAAAAGTCCGTGGCCCAGTCAAAAAGACGAGGAAACCGTTGTAGCGTTGTATGGCGTCCTCCGAGGTGCAACTTGAACTTGCGGGAGCTTGGAGCTTCTTTGTGCGTCAGGAGGCGCGGACGCAAGCCTGACAAGCTTGTACCCGCGGAAGAGCATGTTTTTTTCGGATGATTCTGACTTGTGGCCTTGATCCAGATCCCAAATTTCCTAGCACTGTAGGCCAACGCTCGCTTCGAGCCCGTTTGTTTCAGCGCCGGGCTGTGTTCGCATCAAAAAGGTCCTCACCTTGGTTGCATCTGAGACGTGACCAGGAACGCATGCTTGAGAAGACAACTTGCTATGACCATGAGTAGGAGAGGGAGAAAGACGAGGAAAGACGTCGCGAGAAAAAACCTGAGGATACTCTTTTTTTACTTATCAGGCTATTAGTGCTTGCGCCGTTCCCACGATTAGTGGACCTAGTGTAAGCGAGGTTAGCTCTTCGTTCACCCCCGCCATCACGGTCAGCGACGAATCCCTCTGCTCCTCTTCGAACGCTGACTACAGTACTGGAGGTGGTTCAAATCTCAGTCTACGGCTAGGCAACAGTATCTTCAGCTCCATATGCCTTCTCTGACGTTCTTCACGCGCTTGGTGGTACCGGCTGAGCACGAGGATGCGGTAGCCCACACTACCTCCACATTAACGACCAGCGGGGAAGTGTTTGCCAGCATAGAACCCCTGGCTGGATTAGCAGCTGTATGCACAGCTAGCATCGAATTGCTGCTTCGAGCTCAGGTCAGTGTTCTCGCTTATGTGCGTAGATACTGGTACGTTGCTGACCTTTGGTGCCTTCAGAGCGTCCAACCACACTCTCCAGTGCTGGTCTCCGTATGCGATGAGCTTGTGAAACTCAACAGCGTGATGCACGAAGTGCATGACCACGTACGCTCTCGAATTCAGTGTGCGTCCTGTGCGTCAGAGCGCGAGGCTCTGTTGCTCTCGTTAGCGCGCTCTGAGGAGCTGCACGAGTGTATCGAGCAACTCCGAAGGTCAGCCACAGAAAGGAGGACATACTTACTGGTGTGACGGGCTCATATGTCTGCTTACAGGGACATCATCGGTCTATGTTCGTTGCCAACGCTGCAATTATACATTCCCTATGCCCAATGGTTGTGGCGCGTCGGCAAGACGGAGCGAGCATTGGAGCCCGTCAGGGATGGCATCAAGGAAGCAATGGAACGCTTCCAGGTACGTATGACTCACTCCACGAAGTGATTGTGCTCAATGCTACGCTGTTCCCGATGACGGAGCAGCAATCGACTGAACTGATACTGGAACATCCCTCCGGCGGTCTGGCTCTATCTGAGGATACGGTTGCGCCTGCGCACAGCGGTGAGTGCGTCTGAGTTACTCTTCCGATGTTAGGGTTGACTTCTTGTACAGGTCGTGGACAGTCCGGAATGGAGAGCATAGACGAGGACACGTTTCGCCTCATTGCATACGAAGTACGAAACACAAAGGGTGACCTCCTCAGTCTCTCCTCAGTCTCTCGACGTCTTCGTGGACTGGCTATGCCTATGCTATTCGCGCACTGCTCAACAGACTATTATGGCAACCGTGGCGTACCACCGCTCACTATCCGCCATTTCGTGAGGTACGCTATCTTTGGTTCTTTCCCCCACTCGGTCCCTCTCAGACTCTGCAATTCCAGGCACCTAACGTACAAAGGGCTATGTGGTTCTCATCGACCTTCATTCGGGATTGAGCTTCCTTATCTTCCTGCTCTCTCGTGCATCACATTCGACGGCGACGATTACGGATCCGGAGTTCCATGGCCGGTTCTAGAACGGTGTCTTCGCATCCCGCAATTGCGCTCTGTCTCCTGGGGCTTGGGTGCGGGCTTTGCTGCCATGGACCCGTACCCTGCACATGTTATCGCCGACATGCCTGTTGTGTTAACGTCACTCCATTTTGAGCGCCCGCTCCGAATGTGGCGAACGTTGGTCTTTGAACCTGACAGGTATGGCCTGTCTGTCATTCCTCCGGAGAAGGAGATTGCTACCGAATCCCTGTGCATGATTCCTCTTGTCCTTCGGACTCACGAGACCATCGAATCCCTGTGGCTTGTGATGGAGTCAGCCTCCATAGAGCGAATGGCAGAGATGGAATGGCCCAACCTACGAGAGTTCGTCCTGAGTGGTGAATATCCTCGCCCAATCACTTCATCACCGTTTGTGGATCTCCTGCGACGCACGCCGCGTTTGACGACATTCTCCGCCTCGATTGCTCTACCCATCCACATGGATCGTCTTCCCATCCTCGGACGATCTCCCCCACCATGGATCGAGAGGCTGGAGTTTCGGTCGTTAACGCTATCCTACCCCGATCCAGGAGATGCCATCTTCTGCGCCAATATGTCGGCGCTGACACATCTCTCGCTGCGCGACAGTCCGCGCTACTACTACCACCTCGCCATCGACAAGGTCTCGAAGCGCTATAACGCTCCGATACTGACGTCGTCGGAATGTCTCAGGATCCTTAAGCGGATGAGTCTGCCGGCACTGGAGAGCCTGGCGCTGTCCTACATCGCGGATGAGGAAGACCAAGATCTCCTGCATTATGTCATCGATACTTTCTCCCAACTTCATACTCTGGAACTGCACCGATACAGGAAGGACCGACAGGAGGTCGTACAGCACGTTCGTTCTCTCCCCCTGTCATCTGCAGAGTTATCGTACTGACGATGGGCATACCCAGGCGACCATCGCTCGTGTTCTCTCACGTGGAGAGATGCTACGCTATGTCTTCTTGAACCTTGACTTTCATGACGACCACGGCCCGCCCGGCAAGGGTAATTGGGAGGAGCCCATATCTGTCTTCGATCCTGTTCACGAGGATCGCGGGTTTGAATTGGTGGCGATCATGGAGAGATGTCCCCGATTGCAATATGTGGCTTTGCTCAGACATTACGAGCTTCTCAGCCAGTGGGTGGAGTATCACCCGTCGCGATGCGCACAGTCTCGCTACGTGTTTGCTGAGACGTGAGCGAATCCTATCCTTCTGTACGATGTCCAGCTGATTCTTCTGTAGGGATTCTATCAACCCTTACTTTGAAAACTGAGATACGGGTACCGGTTCGGATGAACAACTTCGTATTATGCGCGCGAGTACTCCGTTTCTCAGATTTCGTTGGGATCACCGGATTGCCCCGTATCTTATCCCCTTGATCAGCACGCGCACACCGCCAAGCCGGTATCTATTGCGATAGCTAATTGTCGTTGTACATCTTCGCTTCTTCTGAAGTTCTAGGTTACTCGGGCGTCGACGCCCTCATCTTCGCAATTGTCCGCTGGGAGGTTCCGTGGTTCTACCAGACAGGTGAGCGCGCTTCTTGCTGCATTCGTAACATCTTGCCCACGTAGTCCCCCGCGCGGACCACCGGCAACATCTTCTTGAGCCAGGGGTACCCACATCTTCCAGTGAAAGGAGCACTATCTGTCTCGGGCGAAGGCCGAGGCGCAAGATGGAGACCTTCCGCCTGTATAAAGACCTTGCCACCCGTTTTGCATTCCGGCCTGCAGAGTGCCATCACCCATTCACAACCCGTCACGCTCATAATCTCACGAGGACGTCAGGCATGGAAGAGCCCTCAGGCTTGACTATGCTCCTCGAAGAGCCCGATTTCTCCCGTGACCATGCGTACGCCGAAGCTTTGAAGGTGAGTCCAGCTTGTATACACGCACCCCACTACTTAATCCTTTGCTAGGCGGACGCTGTCCGTTTGCAGATTGGTCCCTACGTCGGAGCGCCACACGGCTATTACGTAGTGCCGTATGCTGGCTCTGCGACTGGGCAAGCTATCTTCCACTTCGCTCAGGGAGATGATCCATTCGCCGCGTTGAATGATGCGCAACGTGCTAACAGCCAGCCCCGTCTGCTGGAAACTAGACGCGCCGAGTCAGGCCCAACATCCCAGACCCCTCCGGCCACCTCGTCCCAGGTATGTATTCGCACGCTTCACCGAAGTCTGATTTTTTACTGACTCAAGTGATAGTATGCATATGGTTCCACGCCACAGGTTGACTTCACGACACCCAGAAGGATGACGGCCATTGTGGGTGCACCCGTTGCTCCGGCCGGGACTTCGTCAGCGGCTCGCCCGCCAGCGGCCAACTACACGCAGTACCTTTACGCTCAAGACGACAACTCACTCATTCCCCTGGAGCAAACTGCTTCGTCTCGTATGTCTTGCACCTGTCCCTCAACGCCGGTGTACATCGCTGATGACTCTCACAGCAATCATGTACACGACAACGATGGTATGTGAAAGTTCCCCAATTCAGACTCCTCGTCGCTAACGCAGTCCTATCAGAAACTCGACACCGACAAAACGGATGATATCTCCCTGCTGGCTTCGGCAGGTGGCCTCAACTTCAAGCTTGGGATCGATACGGGTGAGTACAACCCAGCAGTGGATGTATGGATCGCACGATGCTCATCTTGCAATTTCTTCCCAGCCGAGGGATTGATGTACGTCACGGACATGTCTGCAACTCTTGTGTTGGCTACTTACAACCTTGTATATCTAGCTGGTTCTTTGCCCATGGCTTCAAGCGTGTCCTCTTCAGTTCTGGCGGTGACCAGTTTGCCGACTGGCCGACTGGCCCGGGGGCTGCGGACTTTGGCGCGAGATATCGGTATACTGTTAGCTCTGGACCGGATGCCGCAGTTCTTGAGGAGTGCCGTCGTTCATATAACGATGGGACTGTGGCATGTGGGTAGAATGATTACGAGGCCCTCCGCAGGGTGTCGAAGTGCACGCATGCTGACCCGCCTCTGTTGTCAGATCTGCGAAGATGGGGAGTAGAGTACGGCATTCCCATGCAGATCGCTTGCTGGCAGTGGCCGGAGGGCATACCGGGTTACTCCACCTTGGTCCTGGCCCGCATACTGGCGGAAGCAGTATGCGGTACCACGGCGGGCAGATCTTACCATGGGCTCATGGGCGTTCGGGGCATCGGGTGCGTCCTCGCAGCAATCATCATGCATGATGTGCGACGTCGCCCGAATCTTATACACTCCTGCTATAGCGCTCGTAGTTTGCCGTTCGATTGCAGTAAGGGAAGCTACATAGTAAGCTTCATCTCACTCCTTCCTCATCCGTTTGCACTAAGAGTATTCCTCAGACATTTTATGACGCCCTTCAACGGGAGAAGTCTCACGACGCACACGTACATAATGTGAGTCCCTTACCGTCCAAACAAACCTTTCTGAACCCCCTAACGCATCGATTGCGGAACCTTTTTATCACTAGCCCAAGCAATTTCTCACGCGATTCAGGCACCCTTCTACTCCTGGCAGCGATGACAACCGCGGTCGAGGGTATGAGGCATGCCAGTACAGGTCCTATGCTACAACTGACTAAGATTGCTTCCAGCCGCAGCTTCATGTACTTCGGCGATCATTGGCCTTGCGCACTGCCTACGCAAGGTGACGGGGTCATACTTCCGAAGCTCTCCCCGAAGGTCTATATCTGGCCCACTCTCCACAACGGACTGTGGGACTTCCAGTTCTGGCTTCTTCGCATCATTGGCTTGGAGTTTATGGGCGCGAAGGTCCCCAAGCCCAATCATGAGTCGGACTCCCGGTCTGAGTGGAACATAATCCCGATCTCTGTGCCAGACCTCAAGTCACGGGATGGGTCCAACGACCGTGGTTTTACCGCACTCGTTGACAGTGGTGAGTCTTTTGCGCCTGTCTCCGCAGTCATCATATCCCGTGTTGACCCGTGCTTTAGGGACTTCTCAGACCTACCTGCCTCCCTCGGTGTTTGCAGAAATCAGAAGGAAGTGGCTTGGCTTGGATTCGAGGCGTCGTGAGACCTATTGCGAAGACCCAGAGTGGTTCAAGGAATGCGACATTATCTTACGATTTCTTGGGCTGGATGGTGCCGAAGTTCCTGTCCGGATCTCGGCGCATGACTTCCTTTGCTCCCCCTACAAGCACGGGCCTTCAGGCAGCGTCTATGCGTCTATCGCTCCTCGCCCAGCGCAAAACAACACCGAAAGCCCCCATGCCATCCTCGGCCAGGTACCGTCCCGACTTCCGTCGATCATACATTTTCATTGATGCCGAGTCCCCGTAGAACTTCTTCTGGTCCGTGTTCATCAAACATAACTTCGAGGACTACATACCAGAAGGCGCATATCGGACGCAACCCACGGGTGCGTCTGGACCATACATACAGCTGTCCCCTCAGCGTGTCGTTGTCCCGTTGCCAGGAGGACAGAGTCATGCGTACGGCCAGGATCGCATTCTCCTGCATGCTCACCTTCCTGGTCGACTAGAAGGGTTACGGCACAGGAGGAAGCCGATGAACCTGTAACCACTCCCATGTATACGTACTTGTACTACCCCAACTTATCATGTTTGACATCACTTGCAGTCACGGTATCAAACTTAGCGTTGCGCTTCACAATCTCGAAATGGACGGGAGCGGCCGCTCACTCACGGTACGTTTATATGTACCATGGGATGTAGGCAGTTACGATACCACATACCACTGCGAGGCCGATTGACGTGATCGTATCTACACGGTCCCGGGGCTTCCTCCCAAGATCTGAGAGCTATCGCTACAGGTAGCGCACGTCACCACACCACCGGGTACTCCCTCCGAGTCCCATCGTCTCGTCGCCGTATTCTAGACTGATGACGATACGGCGGCTCGCAATCCCTGGACTGCGCTCAAAACAAGAACCCCGCATGAGCGCCTGATGACTCAGCAGTTTGGACTAGTGACGATACGAACAGGCTCTGCTCAGTTGCCTTTGCCCCAGAAGTCCGCCTTTGAAACACGCGACATGTATCCAAATAGCAAGACTCTTCAGGGCATAGTATCTGTGCTATGCCCGCGGGACTCCCAGAAGGACACAGCACAGCCAAACCTTCCCCGTCGCCACCACGACGAGCGCACATCCGTGCCGGCATGTCGCACACAATTGCCAACGCAAGTGTTTGACGCATTGCACGTTATATCACTTACACTCACTTACGATCTGTTCAATAAATTGTCTTAGGCTCGACGAGCTCAATGCAGATGTGCTGAGACTGATAGCATTGCAGTTGCCAGGGAGCTCCCTTCGAGATTTCGGCTCCCTTAAAGAGTTCGCCTCGTGCTCCCGCGCTCTTCGCCAGGTGGCATCTCCCATCCTTTTCTACTGTTGTCATCGCCGAAACCCAGAATATCGCTACCCTCCGGAAGCCATACGCCCTTTCATACGGTGCGACCTATCAGTGACACAGAGTTCACCCGGACTAAGCTCATCACTAGACATCTGAAGTACACGGGACGCTTCGATGATGATGAATCTCGGGAGACATTCGAGACCCTGCTGGACTACCTTGTATCCGTCACCACCTTGACATTCCGGTCACCGCGCAGTGTTCCATGGGATGTCATCAAATCTTGTTCCAACCGTCCGCGTATTACATCATTAACTTTCCGACCTGGTGCAGGCTTCACTCGCGCGGATCGCCAGTACCCCGTGGAAGACCCGGAGTGTCCTGCCATTTGTCTCACAAGCTTCTCCTACGTTCAAGTCTTGTGGCGGGAGATACAGGGATCAAACCTGCGCACCATGGGCCGTACAAAGGACCTCTCTCCGAGGTTTGCTCGTGAAGCTGCCGCACTGTCAGCGCTCGTGCCGAAACTGCACAGTACTGTAGAACAGCTAATACTGCCAATGGAGACTTCCCCATTGCTGGATATGGCTGCATTGCCGTGGCCTCACCTGAGAGAGCTGACGATCTATGGTCGTTACCTCTCTGGTGCCCAGGTAGAGTCGCTCCCAGTGCTGCTTTCCTCTCTCCGAGAACTGCAGAGTTTGGCAATACGAATTTGTCGACACTCCACCATCGGTCGAGCCCCCATCCTAGGCCATCACTCTTCCCCCTCCTCAGTGCTCTCCGGATTGTGCTCCCTCATCGTCGCATACCCAGACCCCGATGACGACATCTTATCTGTCAACACCGACAGCCTTCGCCATCTGTCGCTAACTGACTGGCCGCGATACTACAATCATATAGGCTACGGCGCGCACTACGGGCAGAGATGGAGTTCCCCGATCCTCTCGCCCGCTGAGTGCCTATCGGTCCTTCGACGGATGGACCTACCGGAACTCTCCAGCCTTGAGCTGGTCTATCTAGCAGATGGCGCAGGGTCGGACGACGACCTCCTCCAATACATCGTCAGCGCCTTCCCCAAACTCGCGCATCTCGAGCTTCATCGGTACCGCACGGACAGAAAAGAGGAAGTCGATCACGTAAGTGCTCCCGACCGCGTGCTAGATATTCGTTTGTTGATACTCCCACAGACCCACATCGCGCGTATCCTCGCTTCCGCACGAGCTCTCCGCACATTGCGCCTGAACCTCGACTTCCGCGGCGACCACGGCCCGTACTGTGGCGACTACGCCGTACGGAAGAAGTGGTGGGACACATTCAAGGGCACGCTCGGGTGGGAGATCGTCGACATCGTGCAAGATTGCCCCCTACTGGGCTGTGTGGAGATCCTCTACCACGGCGCTCCCACTGCCACATGGGTGGAGTTCCACCCACAGCGATGCGCGGAACCACGCTTCGTCCTGAGCTACGACGATGATCACAAGTACGTGGACCCGTCCGTAGCTGTTGCACCTCTCATGGCTTGACCAGAGTGCTGACTGCTGCACAGGGATTCGGAGCTGATGCCGTATACTTGGTTCGAGATATTCAGCACGGGGCCGTGGTCCGGCGATCCTGAATGGGAACTCACTCCGCCACCGGAGGACCCACCCCAGGATCCAGATTCCAGAGCCATGACCGATTGAAATGTGTTAGTACGTCTGTACACATATCCTGTGCGATGACCGTGTTCGCTAACCTTCCTACTTATCTCCCAGTGGCCCGCTGATGTATCATATGCATTCTAGCTCGAAATGATGTATATTCAGGAAATTTTGACCACGTAACATAACAAGACTTATCAAGGAGCGGTACTTCGAGCTTGATTCTTGCGGACACCAGGCTCCCCGTGCACCAGCCGCGTCGTTGTGTCATTTGCGAAGAAATACAAACTCGGAGAGCTTGGAGAGGCAGGAGCGGGAACTCGCGAAGCCAGGGAAGATGGCCCCGCACGTGTCCGACTCAGCGGAAGACTTGACTCGGACAGAGCCCGGGGACATGCTCCAGCGCATTTGCATCAGTCTAAACTGGAACCACGGCCAAGACATCGCCAAGAGCCAAGTACTCATCCACCGGAGGCGACGCGATCGCGGTGAGCGTTGTCTCCGCAGGACTGAAGATGCAGCGGTGTCGCTCATGCACAAGCTTGAACATGCGTGGCGTGTGCGCACTCGGCTCGAGTTTCCCGTATATCCGCCGCGACGCCCTTGGCTCAAGTTACCTCCGAGTCCTCGCATTCCCTTTCCCGCCACTCTATCCCCTTCCGCCCTCATTCCGCTCTTTTTGCTCCTTGCCGTGCTGAAGTCGAAGGACGACGACGTACTTCATTGTGACATGTCTTCGCCCGACGCTGAATGCATGACGGATGGTGAGTACTGCCTCTTCCTCGCTCGCGACTGACAATCTCACTCAAAAGCAAGTGCACGAAGCGACGTCCGGGGTCTCCGCGCTCGTTGCCCACCCTCGTCGTGTACCTCAATCGTGCCCTTTCATGCCTGGCAGACGTGCAAGAAAGTGGCAGGTACAAGAGAATTGAATTGTTTGCGGGACGGAATATAGGCGGGCATAGGGCAGCTCTGGTAATGTATAGTATGATGGTCAAGTACTGATGCTGTAAGCCGGTTTCTCTGCGGCAGAATGACTGTACGTATGGCACGTCACCACACCACCGGGTACTCCCTCCGAGTCCCATCGTCTCGTCGCCGTATTCTCGACTGATGACGATACGGCGGCTCGCAATCCCTGGACTGCGCTCAATATCCTGGAGTCAACTTGGCAGAAGAACAGAGAACTCACAGGCGTTCGCGTGCCCAATCCCAGTCGATTCGCGCATACCCGGGGTGTCGCGACGGGACGAACCTGACCCAGAAGTGGTGCCTGTCCGAGTCGTCGTGGTAGAGAAGGAACAACCCCTCGAGGGCCGGACATGCGCGTTCGAGCGTCCCGAGCATGTCGCCGCCGTATCGTGCGAGCCGTGAGCGCCACTCGTCGTGCCCTTCTGGGTCGTATACGTAGGACGGTGAAGCATCTTCGTAGTCCAGATTGAGATTGACTGTGCGCAGCGTTGTCATCGAAGCGAGGATGTCTGCGATGCGCCGCTGAAACCAGGGAGTTGTCAGCAGTGCGCCGAGCTTCGAAGCATGCCATATGGCAGATCCACGACTCACGAAGTGGAGTGCCTCCGACCCGCGAGAGGTCCTGTATTGATGTAGTTGGATAGCTTCGAGACGGGGATACGACGACGCAACATGGAGGAGGAGCGCTTCTTCTGCCTGGTCGGCTCCATAGACAAGCTCGAGGTGTTGCAGCGAGAGCGGAGCCATACGCGTCAGGATCCGCAGACACTCGGACGAGGACAGGATCGGCACAGCGAGGTCCTTGTTTTCTATCTCATGCCGCGGAGAGCCTTGCAGGTAGTAGCGAGGATAGTCCCGTAGAGCGAGACGTCGCAGGGCGGAGCACGATTGGGATAGGATGGCGTCGTCTGGGTCGGGATACGCGACAGACAGCGACTGCAGTTGACTGGTGTCTAGAGCACGCGTAGGCCGTCTTCCGAATATCGGTGCGCGTGCGCACCCGACAGGCTGCGTCACATGCAGAACGATCGAGCGAAGACTGTCGAGGCAACTGCAGAATTGCTGGAGATCGCGAGCATGCGACTGATTGCGGTAGCGTCCTGAGAGGTTCAGATCGGCGAGCTTCGGCCAGGAGAGCTTGGACATCGCGGCAAGAGGGACGGCATCGACAGGTGATGACAGTGAGGTGGCCGATAGATGCATCCCGAGTACGATTGGGCCGAGGTGTCTCAGCTCATGTTCCGCCTCCTGTCCGACGTCCGTATTGTTGTGGAAGGCACGGGTCGCCTTCCACGGATAGAGAGGATAATCCAACCGCTCCAGCGTGTTTGGTAGCTTGCCCACAGCTGGGAGAGGCCATTGGCGAGGCCCAATGGTCCACCGGGAGCTCTGGGCGAACGACAGGGAGGCAAGAGGGTGTTTCAAGCACCGTTGGAGCACAGTGATGGGGACACCGTTCGTCGCCTGCTCGAAGGTCACTGAGCAGACGTGAGGTAGGTAGTTCAACTCGTCTCCCAATGACTCCGCTTGCGAGTGTCGCCCTGTGTATATCAAGAATCTGGATAGAAGATGATGTTAGGAGGTAGTACGCAAACACGGAGACGCGTTACCTGATATACGGACGGATTGCTACCGGCGGAATTCTATCAGCTTCCGACGCGCTGGCTTGCACGAAGCAGGTCGAGAAGAGGATTGGCATGCAGTGGCAACGCAGTAGACGACACGTTGAAGCGAGGTTGACGAGGATAACACGAGGCTTCAGACATCGAGTTGCAACCTGGTAGATGACATCCTCGTTGAGAGTCTCGAAGCTTCGGAGGCCAGTATCATCAGCAATGCATCCTGCAGAAGTGATCGATGCACAGACCTTGTAGGGGACATTCTGCGGCTTGTTGCGACGCCTCAGCGCGGTGATTGTTGAATAAACGAACCCCTATGTCACCGATGTCTCGTTGCTTCATTCGGGAGCTTCCGCACCCGAACACTCGGCGGTGACTTCTGAACACAATACAGTACGAAAATAATCGGAGGAAAGGGAGTCCAGATATTGCCCGACGCTTGCTGCAGGCTGTTCATTGTTCAAGATCTGGGGACTTCACCTGAGTGAGCGCTTCTCGTTCGACTGCGGGACAATTCCCACGAATACAAAGGTAAACAAACTTCGAATTTCAGGTAAGACCGTCATCACGCTGTTCAGCATCCTTACATTTCCAGCCACACAGACATGCTGTGAGTGTTGCCTTGTGCGACGTGTCAACGCTAACATTTGAGCAGGTTGAGCGACTTGGCGGAAGATGTGCTGCGAGCCATTGCGGACCAGCTGCTGATGCACAGGAGCAAAGGAGACCTCGCCAACCTGGCTTCTACATCTTGGGACATACGCAACGTCTGCACTCCGATATTGTTCGCTCGCTGTGTCACTATGTGCAGTGGCTCGGAAGGTCTTCCGCCGGACGGAATTCGGCCGTTCGTACAGTAAGTGATCAGTCTTTTTTGTCCGGCATGCCTGTGCGAGAACGCTCGAGGGACTTTGTTCGGTCCACCGGACATACGACGCCTCCTTGCGAATGATCGCAATACAGTCACGGTGACTTTTCAGGCGCAGGTTCTGACCCGCTACGCCTCGTAATGCCACCCCGTTCACATTTGCGAGTTGGTCGCGGCAAACATGGCCCGACGTTGTGCGCGTAGACTGAAGTCATTCAATGGGCTTTTGAAGCTCGCTAGACCTCCTTGTGCGCATAGTGTGGTCCCTGCTGCTGGATCATTATGAGTGATCCCGCTTGGACCACTTATGCCGGGACATATGCACGCGAAGCGGCTGCAGCCACCCCGCCACCCATTTACAATATCGAGTGGTATTTCTGCTTGGTGGGCACCACGGTCTCGCTGTTGGGTGCTCTGGCCCCGAGCGAGGTGCGAGTATGATGACGAGTGTCATCCGGAAGGGTGAGCTAGGGTGGGGAGGAGCAAACATTTTGGACCGTTGTGGCATCAGCCTATATATACTATTCGCCACAAGCGGTAATAATGCCGCAGGTGGGGAACAGTTACGAGAGACAAACATCTTTCGTAGATCTGCATTCTCGCCTAGGTACACTTGCTGATGCTCTGGCCGTCATCTAGGCATCTCGTCTACATAGGCCGCCTCGTGGCCCGCTATGAAGATACATTTGGTCACGAACTACCATATCTTCCACGGCTTTGTGCGGTGACGTTCCGTGGCCGCAACCTCGTGAGATGCCATGGGCCGCATTCAAGCGTTGCCTCTCCCTCCCCAACATCACGTCCATAACCTTCGAGCCAAGGACCTCATACATTGGCATCTACCCATTCCCCGGACATGAGATAGGGTCCATTCCCCTTGCGCTAACGGCCTTCTCCTACAATCCCGATATCTGGCGAATTCTCGACAAAGATCCGTCTCAAGCTCCCTTGCATACCGACGAGAACGGGTCTCCAAACATGGTGAACCTTTACACAACCGAGTCCCTCTCTCTCTCTCCCCTGGTTTTGCGAATACGCGAAACTTTGCAGTCGCTCACCCTGCCGATCGAAATAGCACCGCTCGACCGTATGGTCCTTCTATCCTGGCCGCAGCTTCGGGAGCTCTCCCTGTCCGGCCAATCTCCCAACGGTGTTTCTCCTTCTCTCCTTCGCAATTTCGTTACCGCGCTACCTCGGCTTGCGAGGCTGTCCGTGCAGCTTGCAAGGAAGTTTTCGCAGGGGCGACTATCCCTCTTAGGCCCCAAGACATGCCACAGTACATCCCTTGCGCTCAGTTCTTCGACGCTCGCATATCCCGATCCTAGCGACGCCATCTTCTCCATTGATAGCATCTCGCTGAGAGAACTTTCCATTCGTGATCAACCTCGTTATTACTATCACCTGGGGTTTTCCGACGTCGCCAAATGCTGGTATGCACCTATCTGGTCATCAGCCGAAGCTCTATCGGTGTTGCGGCGGATGGAGATGCCAAACCTGCACACGTTGGAGCTTGTTTACGAGACTGATAATGACGACGATGAGCTGCTCAGGCACATTTCCAGCTCCTTTCCTCATCTGACTCATCTCGAGCTGCATCGCTACCGCAAGGACAGGAAGCAGATAGTCCCCCATGTTCGTATCTATCTCAACATCACGCTATCTCCAGTATGCTGATGAACCCATGTTCTCAAGGCCCATGTCGCCCAGATGCTCGCATCCGCTGCCTCTCTGCGCTCTGTCAATCTCAATCTGGATTTCCATGACGACCCGGAACTATACTGCGAGAACATGGCCGAGCGCTCACGGTACAAGAGAGTGAAGGATGGGCGTGGCTGGGAGCTAGCGAGTATATTTGAGGCGTGTCCTAGTCTGGAATATGTCGCACTCCTAGTGATGTGACGAGCCCGGCCTCGAGCCGTCAGGCTCCCCAAGCCGGCCGTCTTGAGGCCGAGCCGAGCCGAGCTTTCGAGGCGGCCTGGAGAGCCTGACGGCTCGGCTCACGACCACTGTGAGCTCGAGCCGGGCTCTCAAGCTCGGGCTTGAAGGCGCTGGTGTAGGGTGAGCGATGACTGAGATCTGCGACTGATTTCGAGTGAGTAAACAGTCGTCTCCTCAAGGATGCTCACATCTTCTTCTACAGGAACACCCTTTGGGGCCCGCTCTA
>ML211470.1:0-25618 GCA_004369055.1 Polyporus arcularius HHB13444
GTTCCGGGAACACCGCGGTCCCGAGATCGTCGCGATCCTGGAGGCGTGCCCGTGGCTAGAATATGTGGAGCTCCTGTACCACGCGCGGTGGTCCTCAAGGTGGACCAAGTTCCCCACTTCGCGATACCCCGGGCCTCGCTTCATTGACCCCGATGATGGCAGCACTCGGTGAGTGACATGCGCTCGGTCCGTCGACTCCGTAGCCTTGTAGTGACACCTCTGGCTCTACAGTGATTCTGAACCGATTCCGGGTCGGTGGTGAACCTCCGGAAAGCCTCCTCCCAGCAGCATGTACTCTGCCGCAGCTGTGGTCCTTACGCCCTTCCGACGTTCAGCCTTCACCGGCGACTCTGTAAGACATCTGCACGCCTGCTGCTCTTCTGCACTACTCATGACGTCCCATTAGGTATGTACCCCCCACTGTATCCTTCTACGAACCTGACATACTCTGCGATACCCTTTGACACAATAAGTCATATCACTCACGATAAACGGCCAGTGCGTTCTCTGTATGCCTCCGGACAGTCGTTCGTGACATCTCCGGCAGAAATATAAGGTTGATGAGCCGGACGTCCTAATAGAGGGTGATCACAAACTCGAGGGATCAAGGAGAGCTGACATTTATGCCTGAGTCCATCACAGATCAAGTCGGCAACGCGGCCCATCCACGTCGTCTCGTGAGGACTTCAGTCGACTGTTGACGTCCTGCAAATATTTCCGTCGCTACTATACACGTACAATCGCACTTGCTGCCGCGACGATCATGAGGAGTCTGTACACACAGGAAGACGAGCGAAGCATAACAGAAATTCCAATCCGCCAATGTCTATAGTACAGACGTGTCTCCAACCAAACTGCAAGAAAGCAATGTCCATATGCAAAGCGACAACTCCTCCCACCCACCACCTACATCACGCTACAGCATCCATCCAGGCACCATCTCCAGAACGAGGCCGACGCGCTCGCGCTCGCCTCCGCCGTCTTGATGACACCACCCGCACGCTTGACGGTGATTGTGTACTCGCGGGATCCTGTCGCGGGTACGGGATACCACCACTTAAGCGTCTGCCCATTGACGGCCCATCGGCCTCCCGACACGTCGACGTCAAGCGATAGAAGAGAGGAGCCGTACGATGCTAGCCGGAGCGGGTCCGCGGTGAGGTCACCTGAGAACCGAGAGGAGGCGGAGGACGACTTGGACAAGAGCCCGTCTGTGACGTTGGGGGTAACGGAGCCGGACACAGGCGAGAGTCGCCGCTGGACGTCAGAAAGCACCTTATCGCTTGCGTAGTGCACCAGAGGGATGTAGATCTCCGTAGGAAGCTCCGCCTCATCCGGGTTCTCGGAGTCGGGAGATGAGAGTCCCAATCGCGCGCTCTGCGGTGCATCCTGCGTACGCACGGTGATCTTCAGTTTAAACTCCGCCTTCGAGATATCGAACTGGATGTCTGTTGGAACACCGACGACAGCGGTGGGGTAGGGACGGCAGAAGGCCTTCACCGCGCGAGCACCATCCGTGAGGAAGTCGTAGACGTTGTCCCAGTCCGAGAGAAATGATGGCGACGACCGCTTGGATACGAGGGTCTTGTCGTCGGAAGAAGTCTCCCCAGGGGAAAGCGTCGCGAGAGAGACATTGGATGCGGATGCGGACGGAAGGACACTTGTCTGGCCCCTTTTCAGCAAGAAGGCCGACGAGGAGTCACTCGCAGCCATCCTGTACTGGGACGTGGGCTTGAGGTCGTCTGCGCTCCAGACGCTCAGGTCTTCCAGGTTCCAGCCATCGCCCCACTGGTGCGAATTGTCGGGACAGTAGTTCCATATCGTGTAGTTGAGCACGTTCGGGCCGTCCGAGGCGTTCATGCTCGCATCGAGCGCCTTCTGCTGACTAGAGAAGTCGCCTTTGAACTTGCCGTCATCCGTGTATCCGTACGCCTTCTTGCCATCCATGTCGTACGGTATGCCGATTTCGCCAATGATAGTAGGATACGCGCCGAGGATCTTCGCATCGTCCTTCAGGTAACCGAGTTGCTCCTGAAACGACTTGCGGATGGCCTTCTCGCCGATCCTCACCGCAGGCAAGTTCGAGGAGTACTTGCCGCGGATGATGCCCAGAGCGTCCGCGTTGAACCAGTTCCAATGACGCGTCAGAAGTGTGAGGCCATCATAGTAGTGCGTTGACAGACAGCACCGCCCTTTGAGATAGCACTCGTCCAGCTGAGGGGGAGGAGCGAAGACAGGAGGAGCCACGAAGAGGATGGCCTCCGGATGAGACTCGCGAATACGGGTCGCGAACGCCTGAAAGTGTGGTCGCCAGAAGTCTTCGATGAAGACGACTTCGTCCCCGCTGGCGGAATAGCGGAAGTAGTCTGGCGCAAGCACGGTACCGCTCTCGATATCCCAGACGCCATGCTGTGCCCATATGCACGTCCCAAGCTTCCACTCCGGGTCGCGCTTCCATCCCCACTTCGGATGCACCCCATCGGGCTCGGTCTCAGGGTCCGCCCAGAGCTTCTTGCCCATCGGGTCGATGGTGACCGTCCCCTCGCGCTTCGGCCCCATGGACGTGAACGTCCAGTTATCAACGGTCTGAGCGGTACCCATGCCAAGTCGGAGAGACTGTGCAGGGGAGGGGAACGGGCCCTTCTTGAGCGTAGAACCCTGCTTCGTCGGCACCGTGTTCAGGTCTGCGTAACCGCAAAACCCTTCGAATGGCTCATTCATGCTGTCCCAGCCGATGACGCACTCCTCTACGAGGTCTCCCGCATCACGAATGCGGTCTGCGAGCTGGCCCATGGCGGCAATGAAGTGGGATTGAAGGTAATCCTGGATGTTCTCGCCGTCGATGACACATTTCGGTGCGAACTCCCGGCCGGCGAAGAAGAGCGTGAAAAGGGTCTGAGACGCAAGACGGCCGTAGTTTGTGCTCCAGATCATGGCTGGGAGTTCAGCGGGTGTCGGATCAGAAGGAGTAGGGTACTCAGAGTGCACGATAGCAGCCTGGGTCGCAGTAAAATGACGTGGGTTGATACCACATGCGAGGATGGTCCAGTATGGTGCACCGGAACCTCCGGAGAAGCGCGACCACTGCAGATGAACACAGAGTTAGCATATAGGGACAGAGATCACGCAGCAGGGTTGCATGAGGCTTGAGAAGCTCGTGCCGCAGCGGACGCTACCCATTGCATGGCATCGACAGATTCCGAGGTACAGTGAGGGGTACTGCGTGGCAGTCCAGCAAGCTTTCAAGTCATTGCTATGCATGCTTCAGCTTGCATAGACGCTCCTGTACGCCTTGGTGCTGTCACTCGACAGCGCGAGAGGAAAGAGTGCATGGCAGGAGCCGAATGCTCCTCGCGAACCGTTCAAACGGCCTCAAAGTCGCAAGTCACAGAAATCGCGAGTAGGGAAAACACTCACGATGTCTTGGTGGGGGTCCATATACACTCTGAAGCCGTACTCCTTGCACTTCCGGAGGACACGGACCGTGTAGTCCATGAACTCATGGTCATACTTCCCACTACGCAGGGATATAAGTTTCTGTCGACTTCACCAATGAGAAAACTCACGGTCCTGCGTGCTCGAGGGCCTCCCAAGTAACCACATAACGCAACATGTTGAAACCCCAACCCTTGAGGCGTGCCAGATGCACGTCCGCGGAGCCGTCGTCGAGGTTCAGAGGTCGCCCAACAAAGCTCGCATTCCCCCTCTCTCCAGCTTCCCAAAAGCCCTCCAGTGTTTGTGACTGTGCACCAACCGGTGCCTTGTCTGCGCCAGAAAGGTTGATGCCACGAAGGAGCACGGTGCGACCGGCATTGTCGACGAACTGAGCTTCCGCGGTGTGTATGAAGTGCGAAGGGACTTGCTTGCCCGTTGCGGGCGATACAGACGGAACACGAGGCATGATGGAGAGAGGTGGATCGTTGTCGCAGTCGTGCTCGTTGTCGCAGTCGTTCTTGTTGTCGCAGTCGATCTCGTTGTCGCCGTCGCGACCTGCGCGGAGCAAGGGCTAGCAAGGGTGGAAGTCAAGTGGAAGTGGTACGACTTCAGTCTTAGACTGGCAGATCTAATCTTACTCAATAACTTGACGAGCTATTACTTCACTTGTTATTACTATTAGTCAGCAATACCCTTATTTAATGTCCCGAAGTTAAGTTGGCGACTTTAGTAAGTACAAGTACCTGCTCCTCACCATCACCCAAACGACTAGTAAGTATACCCAGTACTACTCAAGTACTCATGTTCGAGCTTGAGCTTGAGTACAGGTCTTCCTAATCCCGATTGTTGTAACGTACAGATACACCACTGAGAACGACACTTCCGACGGTTTGAGGGCTTCGGAGGCCCACTTGTGCGTACTTATGCAGCCTTGTTTGAATGTACGACTCAATTCGTATTGATGCTTTGCAGGACCTATGCGCCAGCTGGACTCACCGACCGTGGTACTAGTGGCGGAGCGCGAGTCGGACTCCCGCTCTTCCGAACGTCGACAAGCGTTTTGTACTTCCGTTCCGAGTCGCGAACGTCTTCTCATACCACCGGTGAGCTACATCTGGCTGGCACTCATCCGTCCAACGCCCTTCTTGGACCTGACAGACCTATCCGACACAGCGATGCTCTGAAGGACCGGCGATGCATGCATTAAGCAACACGCGTTTGCCTCACCTCTGCAACGAGCTCGGTGCCTTCTAGCTCCAGGAAGACTCTCCGGATGGGGCCTGTTGCAGAATTGTTCCGGCCAAAGAAATCATCATCTCAACGGATCAGGACAGGGCGTCGGCCAGGGCGCCCACTTACCCAGGGCGTTCAATAACGGAGGGCCAAGGTACGGCAAGACACAGCCCTTGTGATCTCTCCGGCAGAAAGGGCGCTGCCTGCCTGTTCTGTGCTCTGATGTCAGCCCGGGAACCGTCGGACATGTGAGCTGTTCAGCGTGCATGGTATGCCCACGGTACGCCTTCGCATTGACGTCGAATTCGAGATCGAATGCTTCGCTCACACCCGTACTGCCTTCGACGATGGGTAGACGCTCCCACACAGCCCGAGACATAGTCCATCCAGGTCCTCTCTCGTAACATCTCCCCATGTTCGCCCAGATGCGTCGAGTCTGTCCCGACCTGTGCGCATTCTGGAAGTCGGTGAGCATCAAACTCGTCAGTCCTCCCTCCCCACTCGTGTTTACATCATGTTTATCCCTTCCGACCAGAATTCCATGCCATCAGCCCACTGCAAAGCTCGGACGTCGCACTCTCTGTCCACTCCAACGCGACAGAAGCTGTGGCTGGCCATGATTAATCTCATCGCCTTGCGCCTGCTCGGAGCGAGCTCGTCCACGTTCCCGCCGCGGGGCATTCACATATAAAACTCCCCGGGCTTGACCTCATCTCCCACCCGGAGCTGGCCCTGGCCGCGACGTCCCTATATGAGCCAAGACTACCCATACCCGCACTCAGACTACTCGAGTCGCGATGACGGTACCCATCCTCCAGACCCCGCCGTACATTGGTTCTGGGATAGCGTGCGTATTTCCTGCATCCGAGTGACGTAATGCTTCTTCGACTGATAATTCTTCGCACTCAGCAGCAGCAGCAGCAGCTCGACCTCACTATGCCGGGAGGATACCCGCCATGTGATGTGTACCCCGAGACGAACTTATGTTCGCCGTCCAACGCGCCTCATGCAGAGGTCCACCACTGGAATGTACAGCAACATTTCCCCATCATGCCGGACATGTCGCAAGCTTATTCACAAGATCCTTCGGTGTGTGGCATAGCGCGTTCTCTTCGCCGCGATGATTTACCTTTATCACAGGAATTGTCGCCTCTGCCCTTGCCAGAGGTGCACTCAACGTTCGCGGACATCGTCGTGGGCTCCAGTTCTCCTGCCGTTCCGGATATCTCGCTACCCTCACCCCAATCCGTCTACCACACGCCATATACTAACATAGCGGAGCTTAGCCCTCACCTGTCCTCGGATACATACACATCTCCTTCGTCATCGTATCTACCGGTACCGTCACCTTTCAACAGTCCATACGTGCAGGTCTCGCCTATGGGCTCATCGCCTCGGACGTACTCCTCCCCTGGCGACACCTACCCTTCAGGCTACCAGAACCTCTATCCCGCATCTCCCGGCGATCCCTATCTCTCAGGTTACCGGAACCTCTATCCCGCATCCCCTTCGTCTATGGCATCTCCGGCGAGCTTCTACAGCTTGAACTCCCCTGCTATGGCGTCTACATCTAGCTTTCACAGCATCGCAGCCACGACGTCCCCGCGTGCCGCGATTCCGTACTTCCCTCCTGCCAGTTATGAGCCGTCCGCATCCGAGCAGCGGGCACCATCCGCGAAGCGCCAACGCGTTCCACAGGCTATCAAGCTCAGCCCCAAGCGAAATCGCTCGCATAAGGAGCGTTTCTTCTCAGGCGGCTCTCCGGGAGTGCGCGTGGTTGATGTCCTCAACGGCGACGTCACGCTTGACGGCCACGATGAACGCGTCCTAGAGCAAACCGGCCATCGTCAGATCCGCGTTACAATCCAGGTGAGTTTTCGCGCCCTCGGAATTCCGTCTCCTATACTCAGCGTTCCCGTCATTCGTCCTGCAGTGGCCTGGGTACCCAGAGAAGTTGTCTAAAGATAGATATATCGCTATTCAAGACAAGGACACGCGCACTTACATCACCCGGGAAGAGCTCGCCAAGCAGATCTGCGAATATGTCGCGGAGTACATGAAGAAGGCTGTTGTGAGTTTGCCACTCCTTCTCCGATGAATGGACCAACTGACAGTTCTCCGTCGCTCCCTAGAGAGCACCACCCCCGCCCAAACCGGACAGGTTTTGGACGATCACCGCTGCAGACAGTCCGAAACCCGGTATCACCATAGATAACCTATGGCTTATTAGTGTCGCCGCTGCCAACAAGAACATCTGGCTCGCCGAGCTTGAAGTGCTGCGCTATTGACCCGTACAACTCTCTGCGTTACCCCTGCCATACAGCCAAAATCATATCACTCGTGCATATGCCTACCTTATTCCAACTAACCTATCTTAGCCTCACAATCTAGTCGACATGCATGCATCTCTATCTTCATCTCTGCACTCGGACTTCGACTTCGCATTCGTTCTCTACCTCTGGAGTGCTCCGTATCTTTCCCATCTGTGCCCATCTACGTCATGAATTCGTCGTCGTCTTGTCCGCGTTTCGGTCGGACTCAGCCCCAACCCCGGTAGATTCGGGAAAACTTCATAACGCCTCGTGTTCTCGCGCAGGATATCCCACTTACAGCTACGCACGCATTCTCGTCGCATCTCGTCTCCTCATACCATAATCATCATGCCACACGATATATTCCACCAGATCTTCCCAATTGTGCGGACGGGCTTGATTTTCCTACCGTCGACCGGCGGCCGCGTCACCGTACGTCTCGTCCGAAGATATGGCGAAACGCTTCACCCCGGACAGCTGCCCCTCCCAGCCAGCTGAATACAGAAGAAACTCGACAGCCACCTTGCGGACCGCGAATCCAGAATATGCTGAAATGCTACCGACAACATCAACTCGCTTCTTCGTACACACGTCCACATCGATTTGAACAAGAGTAGCACGTCTCCTGCCCTAACGGGCCTTTCGCAGCGAGTCTACCAACTGCATCACGCTCCGCCGCTCGAATAGCACACTACGGACCCGGTCAGCCGAGCAACAACAATCCGAACAGCCTGCAGAAGGACTCACCAGGTCACCAGACACCCAAGCACGCCCGCCACGCCGACCGCAACGTGTCCCTTCTGCGCGAGCAAGTTCACAGGCGCGCCTACATACGCCCCCGCACTGACACGCACCGCCGCGCCGGCCGCAGCAAACGACGCGAGAACAGGCAGGGGCGGGAGTGCGCGCCTCCACTCGACCGTCGCCCCGCACGCGCTGAAGAAGCGGCGGACGAACGCCCAGGCATAGCCCGCCCGGAGCGCCAGGTTTGCGACGTTGGCCCATACGAGCCCCGCATCGCCCAGCCCGAGCCCCCGCGCGAGCGCTGCCGCACCGGCCACGAAGGCGGCGGAGAAGACGAGCATCCAGCGCGCCTGTGCGCGTAGGTCGGCAGGCGAGGCTGCGGAGGCGAAGAATGCCTCGAGGACGCCGTTGTACGCCATCGCCGGGATGTAGTAGATGTATACGCTCAAAATCCCCGGAGCGGAGGTCGCGAGGTACTTCCGGGGCAGGGCGAGCGAGAGTGCGAGCGGCAGGTATGGAGGAGCGAAGGTGATCAGAAGGAGGAGAAGGTGCGTGAACGCAAGGAGAAGCGTGAGTAGGACGGTGGACGCGGTCTGCAGGGCTTCTTTCGGCTGCTCGGTAGGAGCTTTCTCGTCCGTCGTGGAGGGGGAGGATGATGCCAAGGTTTTGGAGAAGAACACTCGGGCCGTCTCCTCGATAGGCTGGAAAACGATCCGCGCAACGAGTGACCCGTAGTTGGCGGCGACTGCATACCCACCTTGGTCTTCCAGCGGACTCAGGCGTGAGACGAGGAACTTGTCGCCCTCGGTGAGGAAGTGCTTGATGAGACTCTGCCCCGTCATTGCAACCGAGAGATTGAACAAGGAAGGATCAAAGTATATGTTTTCGGTGCTGAGATTTCATGAGCTTCATCATGACGGAGGAGCGCATTTGACTCACTGGTCATGGATGGTAACAGGGACGCTTTTGAGCCGGAAGTCGAGATTGTCGCGACATGCAGCAACGAAGGACAAAAACATCGTCAAGCCATATACAGTCTGGCCCAACGCGAATGCCACTAGTGCCCATTCCTCTGTAGTAGCAACGAGAACCAGAAAGGTAGTGATCGTCTTCAGCATCACCGCCGTTCCCTCTGCACGCACACGAACGCGGAAGCGAAGCTCGTTCTGGGTGCGAATGTACATGGGCTCAGAGAGTAACTCGAAGAGCGCCGCGACGACATAGAGGGCGACGCTGGCTTGGAAGTGGGGCTGCGAGGATGTTGTGGAGGAGCTGCTGCCAATATACAGTAGTGCCGATCCGAGCGCAGTCGGAATACCGAGAAAGACGGGGAGGAGCGAGATGTTGGTGACAAGCGGGCTGCTTGCGTCGCGACTTGACGACTGCTCGGCCCCAGATGAGGTCTGGGCTCGAAGAAGCGCATTGCGGACGCCTTCACGCGAAAGGAAGAGGATGGTCGACAGTAGTAGTTCGAACTGGATTGAAGTAGTGCCGAAGACTTGCGGTGACACAAGCCTGACCAAGGCCTGGTTGAGGACAAACGTCACAATGCGCGAGAAGAGCTGGAGGAGCACGAGACTGCGCCCAGAGGCAAGCGTAGCGGACAGCAAGGTGGTCTTCTCTGGGACCATGTCGTTATATTGTGCGTGGATCGCAATTGATTGTTATCTTCCAGTCAAAATTTGTCCCATCTGTGCCCTGTGCAGCCGTAGGTAGACCTGTTGTGGAGTAGCAATCAGTCGCAGCCTGAGTACGTGAGACACAAAAGGCGGTAGAGGGACGCGAGAGACGAGGCGGTTGAACAGAAAGCAGGACATGCTACTCCGGCATCTTTCTCGCATCATGTTTCTGTTCTATAGACGGTATACCGCTACTTATCACGGCTGCCTGTTCATCTCATGTTCATAGTTCCTTTGAACTATGCTTACCTATGCTGCGTCAGTCCCGGGTCGTGAGGCGAAAGTGAAGGTCGGAGGCAAGACTTAGAGACTCAGAGAGAACGCGTGGTTGCCACGTCTTACGCCGCGTGTCACACTCACATGACCGTGCTCACGCGTGACACATGACGTAAGCTGCGCAGTGCGATCCTCGAGGTGTCCGCGTAAGTATGGCGAGCTCGATCTTGACTCTCGACCACCATCTACCTACCGGGCTATCCTTACTCTATACCCAGACTGTGCTGATTATGCTTTATGACTTCTTGCCGAGCACTCTGAACTTACTACTAGCATCCTTGCTCTGGTCACCGCCTCTACCGAGCCCACCGGATACCAGGTTGCAATTCGAGCTACGTCACGAACATGCTTTATCCAATATGTCGCGAGTTGTGCTCTCGGACGTAGCTCCTTCCGCACGGTTTGGACTGGATAGTCCTTCCATACGCACCAAGCGCACCAGTGTCCACAGGCCTCTCTCACAATCATTGTCGGGAGTCAGGTTTCGCAGTGGCGACCTTACGTGGGATACGACGGAGGTCGATGGGCCAGACGTTCAGGACAGAGAGGCGCTTCTGTTACTGGCTAAGATGGCTAACAATGCCTACACCGAACCCAGAGCGAAGGACTGGTATGATATCGGGCCTGACTGGAACAATGTGAGTCCAACTGCAGCCTCTCTATCGCGGCATGCCGTTGAGACCCCGTAGAGCTATCCCTTTGGATGGGAGCCTGACGCAGACGGCTTCCGCGGTCATATCTTTGCCACTCCAGACAACTCGACGGTCATCATCTCCGTGAAGGGAACGTCTATCTTCTGGCCGGTTGGTGGAGGCGGTCCGACTCAGCGCAAGGACAAGCTTAACGACAACCTGTTATTCTCGTGCTGCTGCGCTCGCGTCGGACCGACTTGGAGTACCGTATGTGACTGCTACGAAGGCAGCTATAAATGCGATCAAGGGTGCTTAGAGAGGAGTCTGGCGGAGGAGAGCTTGTTCTATTCGATCGGAATTGTGAGTCTGCTCTTGCTGCCCCCGCTTTCCCTCTCGTTGACAACCTCCGTAGAATTTGTATAATAACGTTACCTATATGTATCCCAACGCTAATATCTGGATGATCGGTATGTCATCACACTGCTCTCCCTGGACTCGTGCTGACGGCGGTTCAGGGCATTCCCTCGGCGGCGCACTAGCCTCGCTCGTCGGAGTCACGTTCGGCGTCCCCGTAGTTGCATTCGAGGCGCCGGCCGAACGACTTGCTGCCTCGAGACTCCACCTTCCGTCACCAGTAAGCCGTATGCTTGCCGAACTTATGTCGCACTGCTGATCTTTGTGCAGCCATCTACCCAGCATGTCACGCACGTCTACAACACCGCTGATCCCATTCCCATGGGTACCTGTACCGGTGTCTCATCGACCTGCGGCATAACCGGTATCGCTATCGAGACACGCTGTCACCTTGGGCAGGTCATCCGCTACGACACCGTTACGAAGCTCGGATGGAGCGCGAACGTGATCCACCACGGTATACAGGCGCTCATTGACGGTGTTTTGTCGAGGGATGACATAGACTGGGGCGACTCGGTTGGCAAGAACCAGACTGTGCCGGCGTTGACGACGGAGGAGGACTGCGTGGTGGGTGTTGCATCCTTGCGTCAGCTTGGCTGGTGTTCGGTAGTACTGACATACTACAGGACTGCTTCAACTGGGAATTCGGCGATTATCGCAACGCTACCCGGGCGGGATGCGCCAATCGCATAAAGTAATGACTCTTATGACATGGCATATTCAGGTTCAGTTGTACTGTTTTGTATCAATATTATTGACCGTTCCTCTTCGACCTTGAGTGACACACTTGATAGCACATGCGACCATCACGCCATATCCTCAAGATCGCGGAGGTACCAGTGGCTCACATGCTTGTGCTCTTCACCATTGGGTCGTGACGTGGAGAGATATCACTCTAGACACGTGCGGTTGTAGAGTCCCGTTCGCAGCACTGTGGCGAGTGAAGCTCAGCGTTACGGGGTAAGGTCTGGAACGCTGAAGGATGGCCAGATCGGAAAGGACGCGTCGGTTGGTAGTATCGTCCAGGAATTCGATTTTATCCTTGAGTCCCGCTGCCCAGAACTCGGGACAGTCGAGGATCACGGATCTCCAGCGAGAGCAAACGAGAGCGGGCCAACCTCCGAGGCGCCCTCCATGCGAAGTAATAGTAGGCATCCGGGCCCAGGTTTGAGTCAAGATCTTCACCAGTAGTTCAGTGGGGAGCGAGTCGATTGGTGCGATGTTGATGGGTGCGTGTAAAGAAGGCGAATCTGTTGGGGTTTCTGACGATTCGTGCGTGTTCTATTTCCGTCATCTTGGTGCGTTGTATCAATGGTAGCTCCATACTCTCACGGACTGATGGGATCAACGTACACAGGCCTCAGTGAGGATCTAGGAGGAGAGAAAAGAGGAGGTGGTGGCAAAGAGCAAGGGTGACGGGCGCGCGGTTGTGAGTCGAGGCCCTGACTCGTGGTCAGGAAAGTCTGTGGCCGCTCTCTGTGCAACTCCACCAAATGATTGTCCACCTCGAGCCAGTCTCTCTGACACAGAAGTACCTCCCTGCAGATTCAACAATCGCAATGTAGAGATCTCAAATGCTCGTGACAACATGTTAGCATGACAGCAGTAGCATTCGTTCTAGATCATCCAGTACCATGACATGTCGCGTAATGAGTACGTGCATCTATCAGTTATCGCGGACGGTAGAGTACCCCATGTCCACCCATGCGCGCATCCGGTCGCCGTACCGGATCGTGAGCAGAAGCAACCTGGTAACCGGTCGCAGGCGAGGACCTGTCAGCTTCTCGTTTTGAACTCCTGCGGATTGTACGCACCCGAAGCCCAGCCAGGCGATGACAGCGAACAGCGCGTCCGTCGCAAATACACCTATCTTGTTGATGAGCGGGAGGAAGCCCGCGGTCGTGAATGCAATGATGAGTGCTCGGACCGATCTGCCATGTGTGTCGTCGTCAGCTTGCATGACCTTCACGAGCTCAGGCGCGGGCGGACTCACGCGGCGGCGGCCATCGTCTGGGCACTGCGGGAGTGCAGGATGTCGACGTAGTACGACGACAGCGGCGTGAGTGTGAAGTCGATCTGAAAGGCAACACACGCCACGAAGCTGTGTGTTATATTATCCGTACTACCCGCAACGCAGGACGTGGACGCACCCCGATGCCGTTCATAAACAGCCAGATGAGGTTGAGGATGATCCCGGGCGTCCCGGGGACGTACTTGATCGTGATACCTGCCAGAAGCACAGATACAGGCGTGAAGAAGCCTGCGCCCCACAGCGCGGCCCGCAGACGGTCCTCAGGCACCCACTTGCCACCGCGACGTTTGCGCCAGTAGATGACCGTCCGATCTGACATGCGGCCTGCCGTCGGCGCACCGACTGCATCGAAGTAAGAGTGTGGATGAGCGCTGCTGTGAGCCCGGGAGTTGGTACGATACCCACTGATGTTACCGAGGCCTTGTGGAAGGAAGAAGGCTCCAATGAGAGCCTCGTTCGAGATGTTATACTCCTTTCCCTGCACATTCTGGATCAGCAATGGTCGGCGAGGCTAGCAGACGCCGACTCACGATCGTATACGCAAGCGGAATAGCCAGGACTGGGCGACCGTCAGGTACGCTGGCAGATCGTACTTGTGAGACCTACTCACCGAAATCTGTCAACAATGCCGCGGTCCCTGCAAGAGTCTGCAATGGGTTAAGCCCTTGGGGAACTTAAACGTGAACATCAGCTGTACACACCAAGACGAAGATGTTTGGGCTGCGAAGCAGTCCAAGACTACTGAAGGGGTTGATGTGGAGGAACGTGAGCCACCTGCCGCGCTCCTTATGGCGGTTCAAGACCTCCGGGTCCAGGGTCTCTGGCAGCCAGAGATAGACAGGAACGAAAGCGAAGAGGCCCATGATAAACAGCCCCCATTGTCCATAGCGCCATGATGCATAGTGTGTCGCAATGCCACCGTATAATGGGGAGATGGCTGGACCAAGGAGAGAGGCCTAGTGACGTTGAAAATCTCTGAGTGCCAACACCAACGGCAATACGACGGAGGTACTCACACCGAAAAAGATACCCATGGCAGTTCCGCGCTCCTCCAGCCTGTAGATGTCGCCTATCACGCCCGCACCGACGGACATGCCGCTCGAAGCACCGAAGGCCTGGACGGCCCGCCAGAACATGAGGACTGGGACGGAATGAGCAGTCGCAACGCCTATCGAGCCGACGCATAGGCATGGCAGGGAGCCGAGGAAGACGGCCCGACGTCCATCTGTACGATATGTTACTGTAAGAAGCGCCACATGCGACGGTGACTCGGAGGAAGTGACTCACATGTACCAGAATATGTGGCCCATATGAGGCTGCCAACTGACACAGCAGTAAGCGACAGGCTCACGGCCAGGCTAGATGAGCACAGAACAGTCATTTGAGGTAGGATAGATTTCACCAGTATTGAAGAATATACCATACTTGATTATAGGGCCGGTGCTACCCAGCTCGCGCGCAATCTCCGGAATCGAAGGTATGAAGGAGCCCGAGGCCAGAACTATGAAGATGTCAGCCGACCTCGTATGAGAAGCTAGACAATGTAACGCACACGGTATAAACGCAGCCCATGAGATGACTGCCACGATGACTTTCTTCTCGCTGGGAGTAAAGCGCTTGTACAAGAGCTCGTGCTTCAACATCTCAGGATCGGCCGAGGCCGGCGTCGTGAGCAACGGGCTCTCCTCTGTAGCATCCATGTCCTTGCAGTTGTGTTTTCGTAGATTTCGTGCCCCAAGCAGGCTTTTGAACGAGATGCCGGGGTTGGGTCGTCGTGGTCGCGGTTAAGAAACCCCGCCGGGAAGCAACCAGCTGGAGTCATAGAGGCTATATAGTGCGCTTCATCGGCCCGTTACGTGAGACTAATGGATGATTGCGATATGATGTTTACCCTTTCAAACGCTCCTTAAGCGCCCGAAAGGTCTTGATTTCCGAACCTCCATGTTCCGGTTCTCGCTCTCCCAATCTGCGGTATGTACGGAGTGAAGGAAGTACTTTCTCAATCAGAACATCTGCTCGCACCTCCGTTACAACTGAACTGACGCGAGTAGGCCTCCGACATGGCTTGAAGCTTGAAGGGGTAAATGCCGGTGAATGACAGGTAGGCAAGATGATGAAGTGCTGTAGCCTGTACTAGTACATACATACTAAGTTCGTGTGAGTAGTGCAGGATGAAGCTTACAGTATGAGATCAAGATCAAGGATTAGATCATATGGTAGCACTGGGTGCCTAGATCGGGCTCACACACCTTGACAAACGCGCATGCTTGCGAGATCGCGCTGCGATCTTTCTGTACGGCCACCACGTTTCTGTAAGTATCGTGCGCAAAGTGTGCCACGCCCGCAAGCATTTACGTGGACCTCCCGCCGAGACGGTGGGGACAGGTGGCGTGCGTACCCGCCAGACACGCGTCTCCTGGTGGTAGTCTCCAAATGGGAAGCTTAGGCCGCCTGGCTGTGGGCTCAGGTCAGAAGGTGCGACTGCAATCTTCCATATACGAATCTATCAAGTCTCTGACGGGAAGACTAGAGTTTCAGTAGGAACGCTCACGCGATGCACCGTCGTGCCGATCGCGAGGTGACGCAGCCTCACCGCTAGCACCGTACACGCGGTTGTGTACAACAAGCGTCGCAGTTCCGCTGCGACACAAGGTACACAATTCAAACCGTGCCTTTCCGAAGGGCCCAGGACGTGTGTCCCGGGAGTTGTTGCCCTGTGGGAGGGCGGCGATTGCCGGTGGTGAGCAAGAAAGGGGATGGTTGTAAGTAGTCCAACACGGTTGGATAACAATGCGGCTCGTAGGGCAGCGGCATGGGGACCAGTGAGTCTGCAGCTCCAGTTCTAGGCCTTTCGCCGCTCAGATGGTTCCAGTAGGCCCGCACGGGGCGTGGACACTCCACAGTTCCCACATGCCACGAGCGGCGAACTCAGCAAGCCCGTGTTCGTCATCGGTCCAGACAGCGTCTGAGCCGCCATGGGCAACGTCCTCCTCGCAAATTCGACGCCATGCGTCATTGGGACCCGACAATTGGAAGCTTGTCAGGCCCTGAGCGGCTGATTGTCCCAGGATATATTTACAATATAGCTGTCCGGTCCCGCCGGATGCCCTTCCTCCCCCTCCGACGTCCACGATGCATCGTCTTCCGTATGATGTCCAACTTTCCGTCGTTCGCCTGCTGAACACTACAGACATCTTAAGACTTTGCGCGGTGGGTACCTGTCCGCTTTTTATTCCATGAGACCTTGAATGCGACGGGAGCCGTCCGCAGACATGCAAGACTTTGCAGGCACTGCTGACCGACCGTTCTATGTGGCACCGTGCCCTATCCCGCCTCCTCCTACGATTCCCCCAGCCACAGCTCACGCGGCGCCTTCCAAAGCTGACGGTGGAGGAGCTCAAGCACGAAGTCCTACAGGCAGCCCGCTTGGACAGACTGTGGCACGCGCTCGATTACCATCCCCGGCTGATCAGGAGCTTCCATCGTGACAGGAACGTCGAGCACGTTAGCCTGGTCGCGGGTGGAAACTGGCTCATCGTCGTCCTATACGATGGCTCCCTGGAGCTGCAGGAACTCGGCGCCCAGACTCCAGCGGCTACCCTGCCACCGTCACTCACCGAAGACGAGTCCGTTATCTACCTGAGCTCCTTCGTGTCTCTGACTAATGACCATGAGGACATACTCATCCTACAGATGGGTGTGCGGTACAAGTGCGTCTACTCTTCCCACTCTCTCATGATGACTCACGCCAAACCTTGCCGCACAGTCAATGTAATATCTACGTCTACCGTGTCGCCGTCGTTGATCCATCTCCCGCCTTCCTGCTCATCGGAAAGATATCTGTTGCTGGCTCCGTGTGGTGCTGCGCTTCCGGCGGGCAGCTCCTCGTCTACGGGCTCGAAAGCGGAGGCGGAGACATGATCCTCCATGTTTGCCCCATTGGACCGCAATACACCCGTCCGGGAGCAGGCAAGTCGCAGGTGTCGCTCAATATAGGGCCGTGGTCGGTACGTAGTACTACCGTGCATCATCACCCCAGTGATGAATGAGCTCAAGTGGTCCCGGAACTCAAATACAGGCAGACGAAGACTTCACCATCTCCGTCCTCTCCGAGCACCAACTCATGCTCTCGTACCACGGCGGCCTCTTCATATACGAGATACCCCCGTTCCCGATGGTCGACCCGTCCCCATCCTCCAGTGACACTGAGGCAGCACCCCCGCTCATCCACTCTGTCCGACCGGTCTGGAGCTGCCGCTGCGACATCGGCTCCGGCATTTATCGCATCAGCCCCTTCTCCTGGAGCGCAGGCACAGGCCTCGGCGACGAGCCCCAACAACGCCCCCTCGTCATCGCAGGAACACGCGCACTGCACGTCATTCGCGTGCACCCCGACTCGCAGGTGGACTACCGCGAGATCCCATACCCGCTCGTGCTCGGCGCCGAGATCGGGTACATGGGGCTCGGGGCCGTAGGATTGCGACGGGCGATCTGGGACTGCAGTGAGACGCGAAACGGCTCGCTCCATGTGCACTTCCGCACGTACTCGCTCCCGCGCTCCATTCTGGACCTGAGCGAGGACGATCCGGACTACGAGCCGGGAGAGCTGTGGGTGCGGGGCAAGCTGGGCTCGTTCAGCGTCACGCTCGACCCGGAAGAGCATCTGGTGAACTTGTGTCTGGAGGAGAGCTCTGGGCGTGTGTGCTTGCTGCTGAACAATATCACGACTGGCGCAAGACGAATAGCCGTTATTGATGCTGTATGACGACGCTCTGCGAATCATTCCTCGTGGGCTTGTGTAAAAGTCAGAGTGGTCTGGAGTTCGCGGTGCGCGCAATACGAGGTAGTGTGTATATGTGGCTCGCTCGCAGAGCACCAATGTTGTTGAGTAGAAGCAATGATTACTCGGTCGACAAACAATGCAATCAAAGAAGCAGAGGAAGCACGACTATCAGCACAGCAGCTCAAGGGAGTCGGAAGAGCAAGTCAGCCTTGCACGAGCGAAGGTTTGTATGTGCTCGTCCACTGGTCGAGTATGCGCCAGAAGTGCGCAACTACCGACTTGTCCACATGGCGGCGGTTCGGATCGATCTGCGAGGCGACCGTGATAAGGTGTCGCGGTAAGCCCGATAAGGGATCAACTCAGACACACCTTGAGTTCCGTAACGTTCCAGTCCTTGATCTTCGGGTTCGGAGGGTCGTTGGTCCACGAGAAGTAGATGCCTTTCACTACCGGACGAGGGTTTCAGTACTCGCAGATCTCCGGTAATGAGTGCGCGTGCCAGACTCACCATGATGGAAGAGCGTCTTGGGTTCTGTCCACTTGTATGGTCGGAACTGCCATGCTTGTCCTGTAGTCATCACGCACACCACGCGATCCCACGCGTCAGGCCCGAACTTCGCGAGGGCTTCGGTGCTGTCCACAACGAAATATCTGACAAGGAGCCCGTCATCGAGAGACCGAACGTCAGGGCTGCGCGGCGCACCTTGTCTGCATCTCGGTCTCTCGTCCCGAAGAGTCGATGGTGGTCCGTTTTCGGTATATGGGGATCATGTCTTCCGGCCGCGCATTACCCTCCGAAGCAGCGCGAGCCCTCGCATCCTGGGAAGACTCAAAGACAGCATCTTGCAGGAACCGTCGTACGTTGTGCATGGTGATGAGGGATGTCGGCGAAGAGGATATCATGATGATAGGGTAATTGTTCTCTGGAAAAGACGATGAAAGGATGCACCGACGGCAAGCAAGAGGAGCACTTACTGGGTTTCCGTGGTTGCATCTTCGAGTCTGTGTAGAGAGATGAGAACACATGCAACCAGCCATGGGTCACAGTTGAACTTACCGGGTACAGGGGTAAGGGAACTTGACATCGTGCTACTGCGTCCGCCCTCCTTGAGTTTCTTCAGTCTTTCCGCGAACGAGTCCTTCAAGCTGGTGAAGTTCTGGTTTGACAAGAGTTAGCACAGACACGAGAACGAATGATTGTATACGAACATTTGGCTTGATCCCCCGAAGCACCGTGTTGCGATCCTGCAGCTCAATCTCGTTCTGCTTGATCTTCTTGACGACTTCGATGTCGGCAGGGTCGGCCACGTATCTCCTCTTCAGCGGACTGGAAGCGGAGTCCCCGCCTCTGGATAGTGAGGCGACAGATGGTAGAGATGCTGAACCACGCAATTGCGGCGGTGATCCAGGAGGTGTTGTAGACTCGGCTGGGGAACAATTAGCACCGTATACCGTGCTCGGGGAAGCGTCAAAGGTTCAAGAGCAAAGAGTAGCAACACGAGTGGTTATCGGGGAATCAAACTTGTATTCAGTTGTACGAAGCTCGAAGATACAACATTGCACTCGTCTTCTGAGTTCACCGCAGTAGCAACCATCGCTTGTGACCTGGACACTCACCCTGGACAGATATCAACCCTGGCAGCCTCTGCGACTTGTTCTGCAGCCAGTCAGCCACCCCCTTCTTCTCCGTCACGCTGATGAAGCCTGTTGTATAGCCATTCTCCCGGACCTGCTTCATGTACTCGGCACCAGGAACCTCCCGCAGCTTCCATGCGAGATATACGGCGCCGAGTGAGATGAAGTCTTCGGGGTTTGCTTGGGGATCTGTAGACGAGGCACCAGGCTTCCGTAGTCGCGTTGGTGCATCTTTGGGGACGGTCAAGTCGTTCGCGAGGACGAGATGCGTAGCTTCCTTGAAGGACGAGACGGTGGCAGAACCCTTCTTGAAGCCTATCTGTGGCCGGTTTCGCGCTTTCACGCTAACAGTTTGCTTGAGCGCGAGTAAAACATCTGTGTCCGAGCTCATGATATCAGGTAATGCCCTCGAAAGCCAGCAGGAAAGCCAAAAGATGGAGGTACGAGAGAGCAAGTACGAGAGCAAGGAGGATGCAGGGGGATGTAGCGCGCGTCGAGTTAACAACGTTGATAACAACGTCAATACGTGGTTGTTACAGCCCGATCTAACAAGTTTCTCAAGTATCTTACTTATCGACGACTTATCACAATGGGCGCTTGCCCTTCACATTTTTTAAAGATGCACGCTGATCGCGGTTAGACTCAACCTTGTCCGCCCCCTCGACCGTCTGAAGCATTAGCTTGCTTCTCTCGCACCCTCTTGCGCACACAATGGCCTCACAATTGTCCCAGCAGTACGCCTGTCAGTTTGAGCCCGCTTTTGCTATGTCTTCACCCCAAAATCTGACCCGAATGACCCTTACAGTCCGTGCGCAGAAGAGCTTCGGTCTCGTCGGTGGTACGCCCAACTACGACCCCATCGAGACCTTCCAAGCCCCCGAAGTACCCGCAAGGACGTACCAGTACAGCGCCGACGGCCGTCTCTTCGCATACGCCATCCCCACAGGTGTCCGCATCTTCCAGGCGGAGAGCGCTCAACTCATCCAGGAGCTCACGCTTCCGAACATCGTCGACATCAGCTTCTCGCCTCGCGGAACATACTTGTCTACCTGGGAGAGGCCCCAAAAGTTCGAGGACGGCACGCAGCACAAGAACCTCCGCGTCTTCTCCGCCTCGACTGGCGAAGAGCTCATCGCCTTCTCGCAAAAGTCGCAGGAGGGGTGGGAACTCCAGTACACCATCTCCGAGTCGCACGCTGTCCGTCTCGTCGGACAGGAGATCCAAGTGTTTAAGCCCGCGGAGTGGTCGAAGGGAATAGTGGACAAGTTGAAGGTCGAGGGTGCGACCTCCGTTACCCTCAGCCCGGGGCTCAACCCCTCCGTGGCGGTCTTCGTCGCCGAGAAAAAGGTGAGCATTCATCGTCATCTCGTTTTTCTGCCTCCCCATGCCCTCCATTCTACACGCACCCGTCCATTGGGACTGACCGACGCGACGTAGGGACAACCCGCCAGCGTCAAGATCTACAGCCTCGCGTCACTTGGCGGCCTTCCGACCTGCCAGAAGACATTTTTCAAGGCGCAGAGTTCGCAGATCAAGTGGAACACGCTCGGCACGCAAGTGCTCGTCCTCACTCAGACAGACGTTGACCAGGCGAACAAGAGCTACTACGGCGAGACGGGCGGTCTCTATCTTCTCAGCGCTGCAGGCAATTTCGACTGTCGCGTGACGCTTGACAAGGATGGGCCCGTGCACGATCTCGCGTGGAGTCCCAACTCGAAGGAATTCGGCGTGGTCTATGGATGTGAGTGGTCCCTCTTCCGTTGCTTGTGCTCGTACCTACCTCGCCCCCAGTCATGCCCGCGAAGACGATGCTCTTCGACCAGCGCGCACGTAGCCTGCACGACTTCGGTACCGCGTTCTGCAACTTCCTCTCCTTCAACCCTCAGGGCCGATTGATCGCCCTCGCTGGGTTTGGTAATCTCGCTGGCAAAGTTGACATCTTTGACCGCCGGACGCTCACCAAGGTCACCACTATCGACGCCTCCAACACGTCTCACTGCGAGTGGTCCCCCGACGGTCGTTTCCTCCTCACCGCCACGCTCTCCCCTCGTTTGCGGGTGGACAACGGCATCAAGATCTGGCACTGCACCGGTCCTCTGGTCCACATTCAGCACATCGAAGAGCTTTACCAAACGTCGTGGCGGCCGATTCCTGTAGATGCAGCCCCTCCCTTCCCGCAGAACATTCCACCAAGTCCCCCTCCCGCGGCCAGCGTCTTGCAGCACGTTGCAGTTGCGAAGCCCACTCCCACCAGACCTGCTGGTGCATACCGCCCCCCCGGCGCACGCGGCTTGGAGGCATCCTCCGTATACAAGCGCGAGGACGACTCTCCCAGCGGGCAGTCGACTCCCAACGGACGCTATAGCAGGAGCCCGGCGCCAGGCCGCTTCCAGAACGGCCGGAGACACGTACCCGGTGCCCCTACGTCGCCTTCGCCAGTACGGCAAGCTGGTGCTGACCAGGAGAAGCGCGGGCGGAAGCGGAAGAGCGCTAAGGACAAGGAGGGCAAGAAGGACGGTGCGGCGAAGAAGGACGGCGCCGAAGTTAGTGCGCTGCCGTCGATAGACATTCCGGCCAACGGCAACGGGGAGGCAGAGCTCGCGGTCAACGGCGCGACCTCTGTACCGCCGACGCCTGGCGGCGCGGATCTTGGGCTCGATCCCATCGCGAAGAAGGTTCGGAATCTGAGTAAGAAGGTACGTCACCTCATGTCTGTTTAGTCGTATCGGTGTGCTCATCGTTGCATGCGATCAGCTCAAGGCCATCGACGAGCTGAAAGAGAAGCAGAAGAAGGGCGAGCGGTTAGAGGCGACGCAGCTCAAGAAGATCGACACCGAGGCCGAGATCCGGAAAGAGCTCTCCGGGCTCGGTATCACACCATAGTGTCCTCTCTTCGTCTGTTTCCTTCCTGCCACCTTCGATACCGATACCGTCACTGCATCTATACTTCGTCATGTCGACCCACGACCCTCGCCACGACCTCGCACCACTAATATAATCTGCGCATGGCCTGCGGCCGTCTCTAGACTTTGCCTCCCGCATTCACGTTCACGTTTACGTTCCGCGCTCATTCTGCTCTCTCGTCGGACACTCACTATACTGCTCACGCTCCGCCATCATCACCGTCACCGTCATACGTTCTGCGTCTCTGGGAATCGTGCATGCTGCATGCTGTGTTTGAGTAAAGGTTTTCGGAAGATATTGATGTTGTATACAGGTACCGCAAGATGTGGCGGCATTGAACTGACCGTGGGCGCATATGTAACCAGACGCACTTTCGGTGGAATGCGGCGCAAGAGGCTCTAAGGCGAGGTGTGTGCGCTGTGCTGGCGGTTGTTCGATAACGTGCCGGGCCGAACCCCGCCGTAGGGATTCTCAAACGAAGACGAAACATGAACTTGTGCGAGGGTATGTGTACAGTCATGCGTGACAGTGGCATGCTACGGAGCGGGAAAGGGTATCGCAGAAATGTGAGGTAGTGAGCATACAGCGAGAGGATGTTTGAAGGCAGCGTCGTCGACCGAAGAGCACGCACGCCCGTCTCCATTGCAAAGTCGTGGCGGACGACGTAGCGGTGCTATGCATCGCTCTCATGGACTCATAATCTTTGGGGGAGCATTTCCGAATCGCTGAAAGCAAGCAGTATTGATACAAGACCACAGCGTCGACGGACCAAACACAGTTTACTCACTAAGTGGTGCCGTCATCGGGGTCATCGACGCGAGGCCCTGGGTATCGTGAGGTGAGGAATTTGGTCCACCTTGACCCATTGTACGCGTGGTACAAGAGCTCTACATATTCCAGCCACGGACATGCCTCCAAGATCTCGACTATCTCAGGACCGCGGTGCCTGAAGGTCGATTGCCATATACTGTAGTTGAATCCGCGGCCGCAGTACGGGCCCTGGTCGTCGTGGAAGTCCAGGTTGAGGCGGATCTTGCGGAGGCCACGCGCTGCGGCGAGCAGTTGTGCGATGTGCGCCTGGACGGGGTGTCAGAAGAGAGCGGTTATGAAGCCTCGCAAAGACGGTATGGTGCTCACGTAGTCTACAACCTCCTCTCTGTTGGCGCGGTACCTATGGAGTTCGAGCTGGGAGAGATGCGGGAAGGCTTCGGTGATGTAAGTGAGGAGTTCGTCGTCGCAGCCGGCGGTATCTGCGAGGTAGACGAGTTCGAGGCTGGAGAGTTCGGGCATGTCCATCCGTCGCAAGATAGACAGACATTCGGCGGAGCGGAGTATTGGCCTCGTGAACATGCTTGTCACTACCGGTGTTCTGGCGCAGTCATGGTAGAATCGGGGGAAGTCGCGGAGGGATAGGTGGGAGAGATGAGCAGCATCAATCGAGAAGATGTTGTCGTCAGGTTTCGGATAGGCAACGGTGAGGGAGCGCAGTCCAGCTATGGTTTTGTGAGAGGCGTTGCTAGGGCCCAGTTTATAGGGGCGGGTAGTGGGACCAAGCCTGGAAATTGTGATGGAAAGCTTGTGCAATCGTGGAACGGACGAAAGGAAGAGCGGAAGTGCTTCCTTCTGCTTTTCGCTGAGATATCTCCCGCATATCGAGAGTTCCTGTAGCGCAGGCCATGATAGGTGAGCCATTGCTAGGATTGGTGAGGTTTCCATTGGCAGTGTAAGTCTCTGGATGGTGTTCGCCATCCTGGGGACAAGCGCGGATAGCCACTTCTCTTCGCGTAGGAAGAACATCTCGGGCTTATATTTCGCGAGTTGCCAGGACTGTTCTCGCCAGAGAGGAACAACATAGGAGAAGCTGGTGAGGTGGACCGGGGCATGAAAGATCGTGTTCGGTGCTACCGGTGGCTCGGAGCCAGTGAACGTGCTTGCATAACGGTCGAATGCTATCGACGTGATCCGAGGACGAGCAAGGCAACACTTGACGACGTCAATCGCATTGCGAAATGAAGCTTCGAACAAAATGGCAGCGAGATTCGGTAAGCGGCCGAGGATGGACATGAAGAGCTGGACATCCGCGCTGTGTTCCATGCGGAGCTCGACACGGAGACGTCTATCGAGAACGATGTCAGCACAGTCGGTGCGGAGACAAAACAATACACCCACCGAACGAGATGGCGAATTGCCTCCGGAGGATCATCCTCATCATAGCCAGTAAGGTACCGGACTTCATAGAAGAGAACCGGAGATAGCGTTCTGCGGAGCGCACGAGAGCAGGAGGCAAGAGCTGCAAGCGCAGTCTTCTCCCGTTCCTCTCGTAACACCGAAGCAATCTCATGAATAACGTCTAAGTTCAAGCTATCAAAGCTGTGCAATGTTAAAACAAACGATCTGGTATATATCACATAAACTCACGTCGGAGGAGGTTTTCGACACAACTGTGCCAGTGGCGTCGGCGCAATTTCGTGTCCTTCATCAGGAGAAATCAGTGAAGTTCGGGCTCGACGTTTGCAAAAAATGAGCAGGGATAGAAAGGGTGTAATCTTCTTCTTTGCAGAGCGCATCATGGGGAGTGGGTCTTCGAAGTGAGGTCGGGAGTGGCTCGCGCGCTGCCAGGACACGGCGCCTGTACAAGCTGTGCTGCTGCAACAAGAGCACCAGCGCTACGGCCTAATCAGCCTGCACATCTCTTCGTCCTCCGCATCCGACTCTCCTTATTGTCTATTGCGAAATCGTCGGCGTGGACGTTGATGCACGCTCTTGTCTGGATGCAGATAGATCTACTCCAGGCGGTCGGCATCAACGCCAAGATTTGGCACGGACCTGTTGGACAACGGCGGGTAGTAAGTAAGTATCTATCCACCATGTGTGTAAGTTACTCGTTTACGAACATCAGAGACATGATTTCCCGCCGCCGATAGTCCTCGGGTCTCCTCGTGTCCATGTGGGTAAGAGTCCGTTTCTGTCGTATCACATCCAGCGAAGATGAAGGGTCCATCCACCAAGTCTCGCACAGCGCGAATCGCCGGCTCGACTAAGTATACTCCAGTATGGGGCCATCTCGTCGAGTTTGAATATGCGCATGGACGATTCCGAACCTTCTGCGGGCCCGGAGTGACATTCTGCAGATACGTCAGTCGAGTGCCAAGGCGCGAGACGCGAGCACTCAGAAACGACTGGAGGTCCAGGCTGGACGTTGAAGGGCGTAAGGAGTCAGGACCACAGCTGCGGTTGAGTACGCGTACATGCTGCTCGCGGGAGGCTTTCCGGAGGTTCACCACCGACCCGGAATCGGTTCAGAATCACTGTAGAGCAAGAGGTGTCACTACAAGGCCACGGAGTCAACGGACCGAGCGCATGTTACTCACCGAGTGCTGCCATCATCGGGGTCAATGAACCGAGGCCCGGGGTATCGCGAAGTGGGGAATTTGGTCCACCTTGAGGACCACCGCGCGTGGTACAGGAGCTCCACATATTCTAGCCACGGGCACGCCTCCAGGATCGCGACGATCTCGGGACCGCGGTGTTCCCGGAAC
>ML211471.1:0-25557 GCA_004369055.1 Polyporus arcularius HHB13444
TATAGCCGAGCTGTGCGTATCTCGGAGTTCGCGAGTAGCGCGAACTCCATCGCTTTTCCACTCACACCTGTACTCTGCTTTTGAAACGTATACACTCGGTTCTAAGTAGCTTCGGCGTGATCTAAGGCGACCACTCTTACAGATGTCCTCGGGACGGTAATTGAACCGGGCTGGGAAGACATAAGCCAAACGACTTTTCACAGTTGAATGCTTGAAGAGGTCTTACAAACGAGCAACTCCCAGAAACGCTTGACGTCTGCGATTGCTCGCGATGAACCTTCCTTCAGATCATCGCCATACTGGATGCCGACCAGTAGTGCCTTCTTGCACTCGGGACGCTGTCGTGAAGAAGAAAATCAGATTGGATTGACCCTCAGGCTGACCACATCGGGTATTGATCGTGACTCACGTCAACACTCGGCGGGTCCAATTCGCGAAGCCACAGCTGCTGGACATCTCAAAATCACATTCAGGTTACTTAGTAGACGACGGGGTTAAGGTGAGTAGTCCGCAGCTTACATGACTGCTGTACATTAATCTTGATCTCTTCCCAGCCTCGAGACTGCCGGCTTGACAGGGTAGTTAACCACCAGACGGAGTCATGTATGATGACCTCATCGAAGAGAGATAACTCGAGCGCCTTAGGACGCTGAACTTCCAAGGAACCCCTCATCGGCGGTGGACTGGCAACAAAGGCATCAATCATTCTCGAGCGACTGACCCCGTACCCACCCTTCGTGAACGTCACCGGACGAAGATCCAGCTTCACCAGTCTGATGACGCTTGTCGACAGCTGAGACATCAATTGCAAACATAGATCGTCTGGAGCTGTTTCCCCGTCACTGCTCAGGTGAATGCAAGCCTGAAAGTCTTCCAGCGCGGTCGACATCTGCAGCATAGCGCGAAGCCGGGCTGCAGGGATCGCACTGAGCGGATTAAGGCCGAAATATGGAGACACGGACGTACATTTGTGCCAGTGCCTCGATGAGAACTCCAGATATACCTTCCTAAGGACTTTGCCGAACGCTCCGGGAGGCGGAAAATGTTCCTCGTCTGCAAGATGTCCCTATGCATGCAGACATGAGTAGACTTGCAAGTCAGGAGAGGTCGAAAAGGGCTCACGGATATCGATAGTTCCGTCAAGCAACCCAGCACCGCTTGCGGGCGCATCGAACATATTTTCATGAACTTCATTTGGGACATTTTGGGGATTGTGACTTGATGCAGAATTACGCACACGAGATGCGGGAGGCTCCATATGAGGTGGAATAGGCTTGATGCCCCATCGAAGGCAACGCGCTCAAGCTCCAAGTGGACTGGCGTAGGGAATCGCGAGATGGTCGCGGTGTATAGAGTCGGATGCCAACCAACTCCAACGAGCTTGACGGTGCGGAGGGAGACCATCGCGGTCGCCCATGTTCCTGGGCCTGGGGTGACAACAAGGGGTATAGCGCGCCCAGGGGTTCTCGGTCGAATGTGCAGCTCGTGGATCAGATAAGTGAGGTCGCTACGCTCGCATACCGTCCGTGCGAGGCAGTAGACTCGACTAAGTCCCGACCTCGAGAGCTCTTCCGTGATGGCGACCTTGCTGAAGAGGTTATATCGCGACCGTGGGAGCCAAGAGGAACAGACTAAGCAGCATGTGCGGATGGCGGGGTAGTAGGTGATGGGATCTGCATTGCTCTCGATACCGACGAGGTCGATGATTCGTTCCCATACCTCCATCGAAACTTGCGATGTGTTCATCCTAGGGATAGTGGATGCCCGTCAGCCCTGTCCATACCTCCAGGTCGAATGATGAAGGGGCAAGTTTAACTCCGAGATGGGCCTTGCTTTGATTCCCACAACTGTCGGATGCAGCGTCAGAGGACGCCTGATTAGGCGCTTTCAGGTGGTTTACCACGAGCGCAACGGGCCAGTCCACGGCGCCATTGCAGGACTGTTTGTGCGTCTTGCGTATCATGGTCATTACTCGAAGGCACATGAGGGTCTCCCAAAGAAAATGCGTCGCATGTTGGTATGCTCGCGCCGGTGTCTGAGCATAATCCACCTCCGAGGCCGTCGATGGCGTGTCGTTGATGCAAACTAAGCGGATATATAAGTTAAGATCCTTGTTTACCCCTACATCAAAGCTCATCGTGCTTGGGCACCTCGCTGCCACCGGCATTGCCTTCTCGTAGCCTACGAGTGAACTCAGCGATCTCTGAGTCGTACACCTCCCACTCGGGAATTTGTCTTGCACGATCAAGCTTGGGCTCTTTCTGTTACAGTCTGCGTCAGTAACGGTGCCGTCAAGACAGCCTGTAGATGCACCGTACCGTGAGAGGGTTCTGGCATAGGTCAATCGTCTTGGCGCGATCCAGACGATCCTTGCTACCTGCGAAGAGTAGAAGCGTCAGCAGGACGTCTAGACAGCACAGTGCCATACTTACACCATGTTTCGCACTTGCAGCACCCGGTTGCGCATTAGTTCGAAGCGCGATATTCATGTTGAGACCACTCACCCACAGCCAATCTGCTGGTAGCGAGAACTTTCCAGAAGTCAGCACAGGGTCGTCCATGTGATTAATCAACTACTTACAATCGGTACCTCACGCTGCAGGTTGTTGGGCAGATCTACGATTGTGCCAAATCACTGTGTCAGCGGCTACTATCGTACAAGGATCAAACGCGTGCAGTGTACCTTGATCGAGGTTTGCCAGGGAGTTGGGGTCGGCTGACAATTGCTGATAATGTCCGCGTAGTATGTCCTGTAGGGACGATGTTAGATACCGTATTCCGACCGTGTGATGAGACTTACCCCTGCTGCCAACTAATAAGGGCATTAGTGAACGAAGTTCAGCATATCGTGAAGCCTCAGACTTACCTCGCGGAATCGTACGAGATCGACGACGTAAAGAGCACTGTCCCGCGGTGAGCAACAAGGATCGTAAGACCTCGAAGGAGAGCGACTGACCTGATATGATACGGCAGACCACGGAGGAAGTCCTTCCAGTAGCCCGTCTTCCAGAATCGGAAGCCCTCCGTATCAGGATTGTCGTCGCCCATCGGCGTGTATCCATATGGAGCGCCGTGAAGGTCGAGCTCGACGAGCTCCTTGAGGTCCGTCCGGACAATCTGGTCGGCATCGACGAAGATGACCTTCTTCAGGTCCATCGGAAAGAGCACGTCGAGGAAGAGGATCTTGTACGCCCAGATGATGCGCTGCTTCTCCTTCTGTGCACGGAGCCAAGATGGCCACTTGTACGTGATGAGCTCATACTGGAAGCCGTACTCTGCTGCGAAGTGAGGGATGAATCCCTGTATCTAGGGTGAGGATACGCTCGCACAACGATGCGGTGATATCATACCAGGAACGAAGGAGACAGAAAGTTCTCGATGAACCAGAACTTGACGGTACTCTTGGTGTGGCGGAGAACACTGAGTATCATAATGGAAGCGAAACGCTGATGCACGCGTCAGCCAGTGTCCACGCAGTGCAACGTTCAACTCGATCTCCCACCTCGTACAGATGTCCTGACGCGACCGTGAAGATATTGATCTCGGCCTGACCGTCGTCTACAGGCACTAGCGCTCTCTCCTCCTGCTTGGAGCCAAAGAGCGACGAAACCCTACGAGATCGTCAGCTTGAACAGGGTGTAAGTGTGAAGAAGTCGCTCACTTCGACAAGAGGTTCTCCACAAGACCTGCGTCCTCATGAACCTCAGTGTGAGCCTGCAAAACGTCGACGTTCTCCATCCCAGGCAAGCGCGCCAGTCGGGGATAGAGGGTAACGCCCTCGAAGCTAGTCACCGTGACCTCATCACCGGCCTCTTCCACGCTGGGACTGTTCCAGCCCTCGTTACCGACACTCTCCATCTTGAAGATCTCCCTCCCGCGACCCGGACGGATCTCTAACCTGTACACGCCTGGCTTCGTCCTGAACTGCACATAGCCCAGGTTCGCCATGACGAGCGTGTCGGCGATCGGAGTTGAGTTGCTGGTGACGAGCTGCAGCTGAAGACCTCGAGGAGGCGCGTTCGTGGCGCTCTCGCGCGCGTGTCCTTCCACCACGAGGTCATCGAGCTCGAAGACGGCCTTCAACCCCTGCGTTCGGTCTCGGGGAGAGAGCATGCCAAGCTGGATGTTATCGAGGTCGTAGAGTGCTTCGCGAGGCCTGATGAGCCAGGACTGAGGGGTATCCATAGCAAGGGTGTAGATGGGCTCTACGGGCAAGTCCGTGAATTGCGTCTTCGCATGCACTTCATTCCTGCACATGTCGACCGGTGAGCAGATGGTTTACGGATAGATAATTGTGGCGTACCCGTTGTCATCAAAGGTAAGTCGAGGAAGCAAGTTGTAGCGATAGAAGCGTTTGAGGGGTAGCTATACTCATTTGAGAGACGTTCCTCCCTGTGGACGAAGATAGGAATGACGTACCTCGTTGTATTTCGTAGGGTTGACATGGAATTCTACGTAGACCCCCGGAATCTCGCTGATCCACTGAGCAGGACAGTACGGTTAGCCAGGCAGCTAGCGATTCAAGGTCAAAAGAGTGCTGACTTCGAACAAGCTCGACCACTTCTGCGCAGCCTCGCTCAAGGGATCAACAAGGACGCCAAAATGATACAGCGCGGTCGTGTTGTCTCCAATGGAGAATGCCCTACGAAACGTCATCGGTTTGTCGAAGACAGAGATGACATGGAAGAGACATACGTGTAAGTGCCGCTAAGCATCTGGTAGTTCCGCAAACGCGGACGCTGCGGCGCATTGAATAGCCCGGCCTCGCTCGGGTCTGGGAGCTGAATGGAGGACACGATGGACGACGCAATCGACGTCATCTCGGCTGCATCCTCTCTGAAGAGTACAAACACATCAGCAGGACTATATGGACAAATCCGCGGTAAGAACTCACTTGCTGGCATCCTTCAGGGGCTCGTAGACGTCAAGGAGTGCCTCGTGCACCGACTTCACGCGCTTGTGATGCTCGTACGCCGCGAGAGTCTCGAAGTCCCCAGCGACAAACTTGCCTGGCTCCATAGGGCCCACAACCTATTGATAGTCACGGTCAGCATCTCGCCAAGCAGGAGTTGCTGGATATACGTACCCGCCCGTTCACAATGAGAGCTTGCTCGCCCGGCTTGAGTTCGAGCTGCCTGACGACGAGACGGCACGCAGTCAGATATTTCTCGTACTCTTCGCCGGTGTAGGCCTCCGTGCCGACGAGATCATCAAGCGAGAACGGTTCCTGCGTGCTTCCCTCGCTGAATGCGTCCACATCGCCGAAGCCCAGGGTCTTCAACAGCTGTCCTGGGGTAAGGCGGGAGAGCAGGTCCCACGACACGAGTTGTGCTAGGAAGCGCGAGGGGCTGGCGAAGTCGTCTGACTTGGAAGCGAGTGAAACGGTGCTGGGATTGTGAATGAAGGACAGACGGCTGAGCGATCCGGGTGTCTACGTGCAGGATAGGTCAGGGCCGTCGCTACTCCCAGCGACCGGATGCGTACCATAGACAGGAGCGCCTCCTTGACCAGATGTTGGCTCTCCTCGCTATCAAAGTCAGCCACGACGTACGTCGTCAATGGGACCTGCTCGGACTCGGCTGCGCGTCTCTGATCAATATCGCGTCGCTGTTGAGGCCGGGGGTATTGAAACTACTTACCAGGGTATAAGAATGACCCGGCGCTGCTCTTGAGACCGTTCCGTTCAATGAGGTCGGGAAGGCTGAAGATACGGAGGCTGCCGGCCCCCGGCGAGGGGTGAATGTACATGTTACGGCGCTTCGCAGTCGTCGAGAGGTCGTAGAAGTAGTTCGATACGTCGTCCTCGTCCGTGAGCTCATTCTTATACACCTGTAGGGATACATTCTGTGAGTCCAGGATCCCAAGGGGGAGTGGCTGGAGACGTACTTTGTATTGGATGTGCTGGAGGTGTTCGGCGCTCTCAGTTTGTAGGGATCGCAAGAAATTCTGTGTAACTAGCTATCAGCCATCATGAGCCGCACGAAGTAGTGAGAGGGGCACGCACGTCGTCCAGCTCGAAGTGCTTGCCGTTGAAGAATACATGTCCCTGAGACGCCGACTCCAGCGTTGTGCTCAACCGTGTCGCATACGCGCGCTGCTTCTCAAGATCGCCTTCCGTACCCTCAAGGATTGTGTCGAGATCAGTCTCTACAGTCTCTGCGGTGTCATCCCTGGCCGCCAGGAGCGCGTCGAATGCTTGCCGGACGAGCGACCAATCGACAGATGGGGAGAGGTCTTGGAGCGGCGTGCCCCTTTGAGATAGCTAGCAAACATGTTAGAACAACGCAAACGGGAGAGGAGACGCGACGTACAGTCCGAAGGAAAGCGAGTGTCTCCGTCGGTCCGAAGTTCTGAAGCAGGTAATAGTACAGCCTGGCCATGCGAGCACCTGAGCGGCATGTCAGCCAGAAGCAACCTCTGCTAGAAGGTGATGCACGTACCGTCTTCGGTCTCGACGAGCGGCGCCACGCCCCAGCGGAACGGCATCCTGCGCTCAATGACAGCCTGGACAGTCGACGCGATGAAGTCGATGCTGCTCAGCTGCGACAGGTCTACCGCGAGCACAACATTGAAGATGTTGCGCTTCAGCGTCGGGAACTGTCCCGGGTACATCGGGCGCAGAATCTACGACGTCGCATGCGAGTACACTCGTCAACATCCTTCGGTAAGTACACACGTGACACACGAGTACTTACGGTCCTGAGCATGTTACTCCAATGCGCATACCGATCGTCGTTCTCAAAGTCGTTCAGCCAGCCGATGACGCCGCCACCCTCCGCGCGGTCGCTAGCATCGAACAGCCCGTCGAGCGCGCCAGACTCGCTCTGCGCCTTCGCGATGGACATGTGCGTGAGCAGCTCGATCGCTTGCTCGGACGAGAGGCCGAGGGACATGAGCGAGAGCATGATGTTACGTTCGCGGCGGAGCAGTCGCAGCAAGCTGACCGGGTGAGTCGTCAGATACGTTGGCCGGGGCACTAAGAGTGAGCTGCGCACCTGAAGGCGTTCAAATCTTTCTCCTCGAGCGTGACGCCGTTCAGCCATGCGACGTTCACCCCACCCCGCGCGCGCGGCTGGTTCGTAGAGAGCTCCTCAAGCAGCAGCTCGTCGACACTGACGCGGCGAGCGAGCGCACCGGCGTACCGAGGGAAGTTCTGCGCGAGGTGCTTCAGAGTCGAGAGCTTGTCTTCCGAGTCGTAAATGAACTGCGCCGCTTGCAGGTCGATCTCTAGCGTACGATGTGAGTGTTAGAAAGCACATTGAAGATGTTGGGTACATACGTAGGAGCTCCTCTTCTGTGAGAGGGAGAGTGACGTCCACGCTCTCGTCCACCGGGTACTGCTGCAAGAGTGTGACGATCGGGTCCACTTCCTCTGTCTGCACAGCCGCATTGGAATCGTCTGCCGTGCCGGCACCCCCTTGCAAACGGTCGTCCACTGCCAAGTAGTCGGTCTTCTTGAGGTCGAGCGCAACGCCGTACCCGGAAAGGTACGTCTTGACTGCCGGGTCGCGATGTGCTGATGGTATGGGGCGGAACACGTACATGAGGTGAGGAGCGGGAGAATGAGCCGCAGCGTACAGGTACGAGTGCAGCTCACGGAAGTTTGCGGAGTCGAGGTCGGCGTAGAGTACTGCAGTGTGCGGCGGAAGCTCAAGCAGTCGAGCAGGGTCGGGGAGGATATGATCGAAGGGGAGCAGCTTCGGTGAGGTAGCAGAATATGAGGTCCTATAGAACATATGAGAACCTATGTACAAGTAAGGCTGGGAGAGTGGATGTACATACGTGTTGTCACGGGTGTCCTCTGGCGCGTCCAAAGACTCCGTCTCGACAAGCCGTGCAAGGGTCTTTCCGTCGCATACCACCTCGCCGTACCAGTCCACCCACGAGCCACAGACCTCCGGATCGTCTCGACGTGTTGCGTGGTGGTCGTTGTAGTATTGATAGAACGCCTCGAGCTTCGGGCTAGCAGAGTGCAGAGCGACGTGCATCTCTGCGGCGACGTACGCTCCAGGCTGCGCTAGGAAGTCCAACGAGAGGGCGGTGTCGAAGACATGCTGATGAGCGTCTCGAGGCGAACGACCATCCGGAAAGGTCTCTGGATTGGTGACGGCATCTAGCAGTGGGAAGAATGCTCCCGATTCCTCTATGGCGATTGACTCTCTGACAGTGAATAGGGTTGACGGTCAGCAAAACGTAGAGTCAACACGGGCGGAGTGCCGTATGCGATTGGCAAGTGAGGGTAGTGGATGGATGGGACGAGGCGCCGAATACTCCCGCTCGGACAGTCGTCGGCCTGCTGCGATGCTCGCGATCACCCACAGCAGAACATGGACAGCATGCTGAGACAAGGTCGTCAAGAACTACTGCATCTTCCCCGACTCTCATCTGCAACGACGTCAGGATGTGGGGCGCCGTTGCATAGAAGATGCCTTCAGCAGTCATATCGCGGCATAACTGGAGCGAAGCTGCACACCGCTCCCTTGATCATGCTCGAACTCGTTGGTCCGCGGTATACGCATCTCATCCGGCTAGTCCCTCAGCCGCCACCACAGTACACTCCTCCCTCACCAATCTCTAATAGTACTCACAGAGATTCCAACAAGATGGGCGTGTTAGGCCATGATGTCCTTAACTCCACATTAACAGGAGGCTTCCCGGCTGTCGCGCGAAGTATCGGCCATGCGAGAGGGAGAAGAGCCCTAAGCATAGAGCAGGCCAGCAGCAATAATTAGCAGATAGTCCAGCAAGATTCGGGAGCAGCAGGAGGAAAAGGAGGACGAGGAGCAGGAGGAGTTTACTGAGGAGCGCCCGCGACTGCCACGTCCTGCATCACGGTCACGTGGCTTGGTACCTCCGAGACGCGTCGCGACTCCCGACGCGCTCTGGCCGAGGAGTTGGCACTTGAACTTTCTGCTGTTGCGAGCGACACGAGGAGATAATGACAATCCAGAAGTTGCATCGTATCGAGGTAAGTACAAGAAACTAGGCGGCTCAGTACTACTTAAGTAAGTAGTACTCTTACTAGTAGCGGATCGGGAGCAAGTAATATGACATCGCGAGGGCGTGGCAAGAAAACAGCAGAAAATAGCGGGGGGTAGAAGACATGAATCAAGTGGGCCATTAGACATAAACTATCGTGCTCCAACAAACGACTCCCGAGACCTTGCTCCACATCCTGCAGTCAATGCACAGTTAGCTGGAGGCAAGTAACACAAACAACAAGTCACACTTACTCTTCGAAAATCGCAGTGATGAACGGCGCAGTCTTGCGAAGGCCCAAGTGCCCGTCTTAGGTGAAGCCGTGCGCGGCGATAACGTACTCGACTCGACGTGGGCCGTGAACGGCTTCGCGACATCCCCCTTCAGCCCGATCATGCCACGAAGAGACCCGGACAGCTCGATCTAACCAATGTCGGCGAGGTCGCATGGTGCGGTCATGTCCTTTCTGATCTTGAGCGCAATCTCCTCCGCGGACTGTGTGATTCCAGAGCGTGCTGCAAGCCTTCGAGAGAGATCGCGACATACTCCGCCGTGGAGGTCAGGCCGTTAATCCCATCGTCGGTCGCAGCCTTGAAAATAGCGTCGTTGGTAGTCTTGTATGCCGAGAGTGCGGTCTGAGTCCCTTGTAATCCGACAACTTCTCTGCCCTTCTCGGTGATCTTCACAGTGCCATCCCGGGCGGCCGCCATGACACTAGAGAAGGTAGCCTTGTCGACGAATTCAGATAATACTGACGCGGGTGAGATAGCTCCAGTGAAATAAGAGCTGCTGACTGCGCGACATCGAGTGCATCCCTCGCGGGGTTGAGAGCGGGACGGGCGTCGCCGCGGCTGCGAGCACCTCGTCCGCGGTCACCTTCGCAGTCTTGAGACGCACGAGCTGGACCCCCGACGCCGGCTTATCGTACCACTCGCTGTGGTCGAGAGCAGTCTGCGCAGAGTTGATCGTGAGCGAACGCACAAGCCCGAACTGCGCAGCTATGCACCAAAGTCACGCTTCACATTGTGTTCGGCATTCTTGACAATATTCTGGACACCCCGGACGGCGTCGTTTGCCGGCTTCTCTGCTGAGCGTCCTCAAAGCGGCGGTAGTCGTTGTTTGGCATTTGCCTTCTGCAGCGCAGCTCAGCTTGAGCATAGGTCCCCACCTCAGTCATAGACCCCGCTAGACATGCAGACGCAGTTGGACAAGGTCACCTGGAGGGCGCGAGCAGTTGTTGCAGATAAATTGGAGTCGCCCGATGTCATATGCCAAGTGTTTTCCTTGCTCGCTACTTGCGGCCCGTCATCAAAGACGATCATGGACTATGCTGGAGCTTACGACGTCGCGGACGTTGCATAACATGAGGTGCGAGCAGGCACGTCAAGACTGCGCCGCCGCGACGCCGGTGCTGGCTTGAGGAGATACAACCACATATGTCTTCGTCAGGGGCACTCGTTCACCTGAAAGTCCATGAGACGAGGGAAGGGTCGTCCACGTCAACATCGGAATACAAAACATAAGACAGCAAGTCATCGTCCACACCCATCACCATGCGTTCCTGAGGTAATGCGATGATGAGCACATGTGACGCAGATAGCAACGCTGTTGGTACTTACCCGTCGATTCGATACCAGTTGGGCTCCTGTTTCCCTACTCCCAACCTCTGCCTCACTGCCTCAACGTCCTCCGGCCTCAAGGGTGCGTTCATCCCCTGCCACGTAGCATCGTCCCTGAGGACGAAGACGAAGAACTTGGGCACAATCTCGCCCTTGACAGGAAGGAGACGGTTACGGAGGCGGGGAAGGTTGGGGAACTCGGAGTAGATGAGGCCGGGAAGCATATCCCGACTGGCCATCTCAGCAGAGTCGAGTATATGCTCAACTTCGTCAGGAGGTAAGGTTGAGAGCTCGTCCCCGTGCGCCATCTCGTGGTACCATCGAGCCCAACGCATGCGACACTTGGGACCGAGGACAAAGCCATACGCGGTCTTCGGGCCAGGGCGAGGAGGAGCCTCAACATGCTTGTACTCGTAGGGACGACCAAGCGGTCCGTACGAACGACCAGATAGTACCGCATCAGCAGCACAAAGAGGAGCGGCGGCATTCGACATGACAATCTGGGTGAATGAACGCTGTAGGGCGTAGAGAGGCGTAAGTAGGCGAAGGGTGTAACTCAGTGAACTTCAAGTTGAGTGTTGATCGGCGTTGATATTGATGGAGCGCCAACGCCACGTGGATCGTGTCGACGACTTCATCTAAGTTACTTAACCACTTCCATCTTCATCTTCCTTCGCCACCCTCAAACTAGTGCGCGACATGGAACTATCCTAGAAGGTCTACCAGAAGCACATGGAGGTTCTCGGTTACGGTCTCCCTCAATGGGATCCATCCCTGCATTCCGCAACCCGGCTCTCATCACGCGGACCACACCCATCACCGTGCGTTGCTGGGATAAGTCGGCGGTGAGCAGATGTCGACAAGGATAGCGACGCGATCAGGACTCACAGATCGATTCGATACCAGTGGGGCTCTTGATCCCCGACGTCCAGCCTCCGTCTCACAGCCTCGACGACCTCCGGGTCCAACGGTGCGTTCATCCCCTGCCACGTAGCATCGTCCCTGAGAACGAAGACGTAGTACTTGGGCACAATCTCGCCCGCGACGGGCAGGAGATGGTTGCGGAGCCGGGGAAGGTCGGGAAATTCGGAGTAGATGAGACCGGGAAGCATAGACCGACTGGCCATCTCGGCATATTCGAGGGTCTCATCGACTTCTTCCGGAGTCAAGGTCGCGAGCTCGTCCGGGTGAGCCATTTCGTAGTACCACCGGGCCCAGCGGAAGCGACATTTGGGACCTAGGACAAAGCCAAATGCGGTTTTTGGTGCGGGGCGAGGAGCGGTCTCAACATGTTTGTATTTGTAGGGACGACCAAGCGGTCCGTACGAACGACCAGATGGTACCGCATCAGTAGAGTGAGGAGGAGCGGCGGAGGAGGACATGACACTGTTGGTGAATGAACGTTGTAGGGCGTAGAGAGGCGTAGGTTGATATTTCTGGAGCGCCAACGCCACGTGGATTGTGTGAACAACGCGTGAATCTCACACAAGTTACTTAACCACTTCCACCCGCAAAATCAATATATTCCTTCGCCACCCCCTTTCAAACTATGGCGCGACCTGGAGATATCCTGAAATGTCTACCAAACGCACATGGAGGTTCTCGGCTACGGTCTCCCTCAATGGGATTCATCCCCGCACTCCGCAAAACGGTCCTCACCAGCAACGACCGACGTGGATCCTTCTCCTGTCGTCTCACGGATGTCATTCCTGGCACGGTACTTTACGTCCAAGCGGACCACGCTCATCACCGTGCGCCGCTGGGATATATCGGCGGTGAGTGTATGCGACAAGGATAGCAACTCTATTCGGACTTACAGATCAATTCGATACCAGTGGGGTTCCTGATCCCCGACGTCCAGCCTCCGTCTGACAGCCTCGACGACCTCCGGGTCCATTGGTGCATTCATCCCCTGCCAAGTAGCATCATCCCTGAGGACGAAGACGTAGTACTTGGGCTCAAGCTCGCCCGCAATAGGCAGGAGCCGGCTGCGGAGCCGGGGAAGGTTAGGGAACTCGGAGTAGATGAGGCCGGGAAGCATAGACCGAGTGGCTCTCTCGGAAGATATGAGGATGTTGTCGACTTCTTCGGGAGTCATAGTCGCAAGCTCGCCCGGGTGGGCCATTTCGTAGTACCATCGGGCCCAGCGGAAGCGACACTTTGGACCGAGGACAAAGCCAAACGCGGTCTTCGGAGCGAGGCGAGGAGCTGTCTCAACGTGCTTGTATATGTAGGGACGGCCAAGCGGTCCGGCATCAGCAGCGTCGGGGCGGTTCGCGATGTCGTTCATGGCAGCTTGATTGAATGAATGGAAGGAAGGAAGGAAGAAAGCGGTTGGAGCTCACAAGCGAACTTGAACACAGTATAACAGCCGATTACGTCAACTTGATCGCTCGCCACTCGATGCGCTTTTGTTATTGTCTGTACTTATTCTGAACCCTTCCTTCTTGCATATGTTGTGCTCCGTTGACGCAGCCCACAGAACCGGCGAACAGATATGTGTCAGGACCTTCGGGAGCAGGCAGCTGGTGCCGCACTCACCTGGTCCATGCGCTGATACATAGGTCGTCAGCACGAAGAGATGGTCTGCAATTTCACGCACCGTTTCATCCCTTCAACACGACCACTGGCATCTCCGGCAGATCCGACCTTGACGTATCTGCAGACAGACGATGGGGATGGAGGCTGGACGACTACCGAGCAGTTGGAGTCAAAGTCGAACCAATTTAAAAGAGGGACGCATCCCCGCTCGCAAAGACATACAGGATAGTCAACAAACGGCTGAACACACGAGAAACTCACACAGCTGAACACTGCATCATACACGATATGCAGCGCGACTCCTACTCCGAGACTACGAAATTCGAGTGTAACTCTGCGGTACAGTGTCCACTGCGACAACCCAAGCACATCGCGCTCCCTGCTTCCCTCTCAAGCTCTCATCGCCTAGCCTTGGTGAATGCATCGACGACGGCCTGAGGAGCCCCGGGGCCGAAATAGATATCGACATTCCGGTAGCTCTTCGCCGCAAAGGTCTCCGCATGGGCGCAGATCTTCTCCTCGACAGCCGCTACGGCGGCCTCCCTCTCCTCCGCACTCAAACCCTTCGCCACCGCATCCGCAAGCACAAGACCCAGCTCGAGCCCGTCAAACATCGCAAGATTCGCGCCCGCACCCGCAAACGGGCTCATCAGGTGCGCCGCGTCCCCGATGATGGTGACCCCTCGCTTGTGCGCCCACCGGTGGCCGACGGGGAGGTAGAACAGTGGACGGTGGTAGATCGCGTCGTCGTCGCACACCTCGATGACCTTCCGCATCCACGGCGCCCAGTCCTTGTAGATGTCGAGCAGCACACGCCGCGCCTCCTGCGGTTCGCGCGGGAGGGCCCACTCGAGTGGGGCACGGTGCAGTGCGTACACCCGGATGCGTCCGTTACCGTTGAGCTGCAGCATGAAGGTCTTCCCGTCCTGCGCGGCGTAGCAGCTCCCGCGCCCGACGCCCTTCAGAATATCCGTGTTCTCGGGCAGCGCAGCGACGGTCGGGGAGACGGAGATCTCTGCCCCCGTGATACCGTGGTAGATGGGCTTCGCGGGTGACACGAGTGGGCGGACACGCGAACGGGCTCCGTCAGCGCCGATGAGTATGTCGGTGACGACGACGAGGCCGCTGGTGAAGGTGAGTTCGTGTCGGCCGCTGCCTTCCTCGAGCGGACGCACGGAAGCCAAGGCATGGCCCCACTTGACCGCGCTCTCGGGGAGAGCAGCCAGCATGATGTCGCGGAGGACACGGCGGTCGATCTCGGGGCGGGACTGCGTCTCGTCCTTCACGTCGTCCTCGGTGCGACGCATGAGCGGGATGCCGTCCTTGCCGCAGATGATAAGATCCTGTGCGTCGAGGCGAGAGTTCGCCTTGAAAGCTTCAGCGAGACCGTTCTCCCGCAGCGCGCGCTGGCCTTCGTTCCAGGTGAGGTCGAGCATCCCGCCGAGGTACGCACGAGCGGCGCTGCTCGTCTCCCGTTCGTAGAGCGTAGCGGGGATACCGCGGGTGAGGAGGGTAAGGAGGGCTACGAGCCCGCTGGGGCCTCCGCCGATAATGGCGATGGTGGGATACTAAGAAGGAGGAGGAGTCGAGGACATGGTCGCAAGCGGTGTAGTGCTTCAAGTCGAAGGGAAAGGGTACCTGAGCCTTGATATATACCATACGCCCGGGCTAGAAGGGACCGTCGCAGCCGCGCAGCGGGACTGCGACCGCATTTATCGCTATTTATAATCAGACCAGGGGACGAGATGAGGTCACTGTGCATGTCGATCTGAGCATCCGGGCTGCGCGATACTTGCGGGCCTATATGCTTGATCGCAGCGCTGTCTTGAGTACTGTGCAGCCCTGAACGTTGACGTTGATCACTTCAAGACTTCAAAGTTCAAACGTTCTGCGGCCCTGTTCAGTGTCTTTCGAATTGGCCACGACAGCATCGCCATCAACATGACCTTGACATGACCGTCAGCTTGAGAATTGAGAATAGGAGGTCCGGTCACAAGACATGACATCGATGGCATGGTGCGAGAGAGCAGGTCCGTCCGAGACAACCAGAGATGACCTTGCGTAGTCTCGGAACGGGCCTGAGGGACCCCAGGGGTCGTCGGAGGATGCGTCGGCATGGGTTGCACTTGCTTGGTGCTCAATAAGCAAACACAGCTCGTCTCGGGAGGTCTCGTAGACAGCGACAGATCTGGACAGATCTACTAGTCGGATCGTAGCAGCACCACCACCACCACACAAAAGAAGCCGGGGAGGGGGACGGGGTGAGGGGAACAGCGATTTCGTATTTGCGGGCGGACTCGAGATCAAACACGTACCTGTGCTGAGTATTCCTCTCTCATCGCCTCCCTAGGCCTCAGGTCTCAAGCCCGGCTGGTGAGCCGAAGCACCCCGCCAGCGTCGGGCCTGCACGAATCGCTACGAGTGACGCGTCGATCCGGGGTCTCGAGGTCTCGGGAGTCTGCACATCGTCCGACGCGAGAACGCACTCCGTCGGCAGTCCTTGCGATTGCATCCCTGTCGGCAGCAGGAAGTCGAGCCGAACCGACCACGCACGTCCAGAAGGTCGCTCGTAGATGCGTATCGCGCACGAAGGTCGGTGGGTGCCAGGGCCTGGGTAGGGGACACGACGGCGGGGGAGCGGACTTGGCCGTCGGCGGGCGCATACATCCATGATTCACTTAGTCTTGCAACGAATACCGGACGAACATCGAGCGAACTCGATGAATGGGATACCGAACGCGGAGCTCATGGTAGGGGTAGTTGAACGTTGGACGTTGAACGTTGAGCATTGATAAGCGGGTGGAATCTGCGCATACATCCACGCATGTAGCTTTGCACCTGCCGTCGGACCCGGACTCGCTCATCCCGTTCGAGTCCTCGACGTCCCCTACAACAAAACAGCGAAAGTCTGGGGACGCAGCGCAGGGGCAAAGGAGACGGGTAGTGCACACCTTCGATATCCAAACTTCAGAGAACTCCGGTCCCGCTTTCGCCCATGCCTCCAGTTCCTCCAAGCAATGAAGTATCTTCTCAACGGTCTTGGGACTCCGGACCTGGACAATTATAAGTCACTCGCGCGCCGTGGGTCCTTGTAGTGGCGACCATCGAGCAGCGAGCGACGGGAGCAGAACGAGACGCCAAAGCGAGCGAGTCGTGGAGCAAAGCCAAAGTCTACATAAATAATGGTTGGCGGCGAGCAGTCGTCGTCGAGCAAGTCATCGTCGCCGTCGCCGCCGAAGTAGTAAATGTCGTCGCTGTCAATGTCGTCGTTGTCTTAGTCGTCGCTGTCGCTGTCGAAGTCGTCGCACTCATCGCACAAAAGATGATGGATACTTCTCTATATTGGTTTCATTAATCTCGCTATGCTAGGATGTAACTATCGTCTGCGTCCCTACGCCAAAGTGTAAGTCGAAAAATTATTAAATGATGCCGCAACACGTCCTAAGACAGAAGAGAACATAAGGCGGCGCAGGGGGGAGCAGGTACATGTCATGACGGTACTGGTAACTACTGCAAGACACGGGTCGGGGGAACGAACGTGCACAAGGGGGGGCTCCGGACGCACGAACGCGTCGGCAAACGAGGGCGAGGCGACTAGTAGGATCTAGAGTTATGGACGGCGTGGGTCAACGGGGTATGGGCGGATGAGAACGCGGGTGACACCACAAGTCGCTGCTGCCTTCGTCTGCTACACGCTACACACCTCCGGAGGTGCCGTCTAGGTCGGTCTATGAGGGGCGGGAAGGGTGGCGAGCGAGGACGCTGCCGGTGCGCGCTGCCTGGATCGAGCTGAAGCGCTGGAGCTCCTCGGGCTTCATCGAGATCTTTTGTCCAAAGCCGACCTTGCGGGCTGCGCGGCGGATGAACGAGACACGGTTGGAGTAGAGCGACTCGTGGATCGAGGCCGCGCGCGAGGTCGTGCGAGTCATGGGGACGCCAGTCTCCTTCGCATGCTTGGCAACTTCCTCGTTGTGGCGGTTGCGGAGATACTTGATGATCGTCGCCTTCATCGCGAACTTGATGAGGTCGAGGGGGAAGAACCAGACGATATCCTGGACATAACATCAGCAACTGCGACAGTATAGGACGACGAACGCAACACTTACCCAAACCCAGACAATGCCAACCCAGCCGCCAGAGATACCCTCGACGTTGGTGAAGCCCCAGTCGCCGTACACAGCGATGATCGTCGAGATGAGCTGCGCGATACAGAAGGCACCGAGGAGGGCGAACGACGGACGCTCCATGAAGAAGAAGCCGTGCGAACGGGTGATGAAGATGAGAGCCTGCGAGATGATGGCGACCTGGAGGTAGACGATCGCGTGAAGCTGGGGGTCGTTGTGGTTGAAGGCCTGAGTGGCGCCGCCAGAGAGAGTGACGCCGAACTTGTCGTAGAACCAGGACGTGCGGATAATGATGGCAACGAGGGCAATCCTGAACACGACCACGTTAGCACGGCAGGCAGTAAGAAGAGATGACTAAAAACATACGTCGAGAGCGTGAGGTAGAGACCGTAGGCAACGGCGTACGCGAAGATCTCGGCAAGATCCCAGCTGTCCGGTTCGTTCGAGGGCAAGACACGGTCGACCGAGAGCGTCATGATGGTACCGTCGTTGAGGAGGGCGATGATCAGGACCATGAACGGCGGGAAGTCGAACTTGAAGGCGAACGCGAGAATGGCGAAGCAGACGACGATACGAATGGTGACGGCGCAAGCGTAGATGGCGTAGTTCCTCATACGCTGGAAGATGATACGCGAGCCACGAATGGCGTGAACGATCGTCGAAAGACCAGGCTCCGTGAGCACGATGTCGGCAGCCGAACGAGCAGCATCGGTGGCACCCTCGACGGCGATACCGACGTTGGCACGGGACAGAGCGGGGGCGTCGTTGGCACCGTCACCAGTCATGGCGCACAAGTGACCGAGGGCCTGGAGACGCTTGACGATCTCGTACTTGTGCTCGGGGAAGACACCTGCGAAGCCGTCCGCGTCGAGGATCATCTCGTCGAGGTTGCGGAAGCGGGAGCCGGGCTCGGGACCGTCCTTGAGAACCTTGGCGGGGTACATGTGGTCACCGAGGCCGAGACGACGACCGGTCTCCTTCGCGATAGCGAGCTGGTCACCGGTAACCATCTTGACCTTGACACCGAGGGCCATGGCGTCGTCGATGGTCTGCTTGGTGTCCTCACGAGGGGGGTCGAAGATGGCAAGAAGACCAATGAGCTCGAAGCCGTTACCCTCACCCTCGAAGTCGTCACCATCAAGCTCCTCGTAGGCAACCGCGAGAGCACGGAGACCACGCTGAGCGAACTCCTCGACGTCGGCCTCGAGACGGTTCTCGAGCTCTTCCGTCTTGTTGCGCGTGCAGAGCTCGATGATGATACCGGTCATACCCTTGGTGACACGCTTGAGCTTGCCGGTAGACTCCTCACGGTAGGTGATCTCGGTACGCTTGTCGACGGGGTTGAAGGGCTTGAAGTCGAGGAGCTTGATACCAGCACGAGCACGGGCCGGGTCGCCGATGGCACCAACGACGCAAGTATCGATAGCATCCTGGTTCTCGGTACGGGAAGCGTAGGCAGCGAGAAGGACGACGTCCTCAGGGGAGAAGGGGCCGTACGTGCGGATGGTGTCGCGATCGATGGTGAGCTTGTTGGTGGTGAGCGTACCGGTCTTGTCTGAGCACAAGATGGTGACGGCAGCGAGCTCCTCGATGGCGGTGATACGGGTGACGATGGCCTTGTACTTCGCGAGCTGCTGAGCACCAACAGCGAGGGTGACGGACAAGACGGTGGGCATGGCAATGGGAATACCACCGATCAAGAGCACGAGGATGTTGTCGAGACCGCGACGGTAGCTGTAGCGGAAGCCGGCGTACAAGCAGAAGATCTCGGCGATGACGAAAATACCAATGACGACCAAGCAGAAGGACCCGATCTGGGCGAGAATCTTCTGCAAGTGGCCGGTAGTGTCATCGTCCTGACCGACGAGGTTGGCAGCACGACCGAAGAACGTGTTGGGACCAGTCGAGATGACGACACCCTCGGCCTCACCCTGCTTACAGGTAGAGCCACTACGAGAACGCTTAGTATAGAGAACGAAAGACGGCAGAAAGAAGGATACTCACGAGAAGCACTGATCGCCAGCCTTCTTGCCCTGGGGCAGCGACTCGCCGGTGAGGGCAGCCTGGTCGATGGACACGTTGATAGCCTCCGTGAGACGGCAGTCGGCGGGGACGATGTCACCGATCTTGAACGAGATCATGTCACCGGGGACGAGGTTGGCCGACTCGATCTCACGCCACTGGCCAGCACGCTTGACCTTGGCTTTGGGCGCGAGAGAGTCCATGAGCGCCTTGACGGCGTTACCAGCGTTCCGTTCCTCGTAAAAACCGATACCAGAGTTGATGAGCAGGAGGGTGACGATACCGACGAAATCTTGCCAGTCGGGAGGGCGGTGCTCGCCGTTCGAGAGAGCGATGGCGACGAGAGCGGCGGCCTCCATGACCCAGGACAGAGGGTTCCACATGAAGCTCAGGAACTAGGCGCGCATTGCGTCAGAAGCTGCGGAGGGAAGGCGGCGGTAACATGACGTACCTGGAGGAAGGGGTTCTGCTCCTCGCTCTCGAGCCTGTTGGGACCGAAAAGCTCGAGACGGCGGGCAGCCTCGTCGTCGGTAAGACCGTTCTCGTCGCACTGAAGCAGCTTGAAGACATCGTCGACAACGATGGTCTCAAGGTCGACCTTCTCCTTGTCGTAGAGGTCCTCGGCCTTGAGCTGGATCTGTAGGACGCACAAGTAAGCAACGCGACAAGTCTACGAGCGGAAGCGAGCGAACTAACCTGGGACATGTCGACCTTGGCATCTTTTGGGACGCGTTTGAGCGAGAGCAGACGCGAAAAAACGGAGCGCAGACGTACGAGTAACCTTCTCCTCCTCGTGACCAAAATCCTTGTACTCTCTCTTCTTCTTTTCGGGCACGGGGGTCGTCTCCTTGGCCGGCTCGACGGAGCCAGCCTCCTTCTCGACTACAGGATCTGACATTGCGCTCGGGGGGACGGGGTGGCAGATGACGGGGGAGCCGGGGGAAGGGGGGAAACCCTAGACTACGCTAGACGGCGTTCGCTTGTGGCGAGAGCGGAGAGCGGCAGCGGAGGGGAAGAAGAGGTGGAGGAAGGATGGACGACGCCAGCAGCCGCCAGACACTTTTATAATCGCCAGCCTCCCTCCCCAAGATCACGCCAAACACACACACACACAGACCCCCCAGCCCGCGGCCGCGCCTTGATCCGGACGCCATCCTCAGATCTCCATCGGCCGCCCCCTCCGACTCGGCAACGTTTTTTTGCACGGCTCCCCGTTGGCTGACACCGGCGAGCATGCTCAGCACCTCTGCGCACTCGGGCGCACTCGGGCGTATACGGGACATCCTCGACGCAGGACAGCGACGAGCCTCCGACCGACGTCTCGCGATGCTCTGAAGCCGTCGGGCGGCCCCATATCGGGGTCCCGAGCGCGCGCGGCCGTCGGGCCAACCACAATCCGGACTTGGCGGTTGCTACCCATCGCCGTCATCAGCTTCTCCCTCGTCAATCGTGTCCACATCGTGTCGTGTGCACCCCGTCTGCCCGCCACACTCGCCTTCGTCCCCTCCCGCATGCTATTGGACACCGGCGGGCGGGCCAATCGACGACATCACTCACTGATGCGCGCAGCGTCCTGAATGATGCATCACCCCGCTATCAGTCCTTCCCCGCGCAAAGTCAGCTCATCGACTCTCGAGGCAATGCGCTCTGCGCCTCGGTGAACAGATGTGTACCCCCGTCGGGCTTGGCTCTGTCCCCGGACTGCATCTTCACAGCGGGATTGCGTCCGTGACGTGCGGGTTGCCTTGCGCCGCAGGCATATCTCTCATCGGTAATTGTGCGGGGTACACACGCTGCTCAGAATTCTGACCGGGTAAGTACGCTTCCTCAACAGTTGTGGCGCTCGGTGGGCAGGATGTCCAACTTCAACGATCATTGCCAGTGTCTTGTCCGACGGACGTGCAGTCGGACGCCATCTAGCCGCAAGGTGACAATGGACTGACCGTTACACGAAGCTTGTGCAGACGATTGACGGGGCAGGACGACCCGACAACACACGAAGCTGTTTGACGTCCTCAGGCCTGAGATGCCAAGAGAAGCTCCTGCGAACGTTCGTTGTAAGCCGCTCATTTCTGAGCACCTCCTAACGAGATCACTTCTCGTGTACGGGTGAGCTAAACTAGAGAGATCGAAGAGGCGTAAATGCAGCTCCCTCGCCTCCGTACGTACTTCACAGTGCATTGGTCGATGAAGACCAGTACATGGAAGGGACACACCGAGCTCTCTGACGCTCCATCCGTCCTCGGTGCTGACAAGTCCGGGAGGACTCGGCGGTCATAGTCGCGCAGCCCAGCTCCCGCCAGCCTCCATACGTACCAACGTCCGGTTTGCATTGTGTACATGCTAGCAGCTAGAGTCTAGAGACACCAGCTTTCTGACTCTCCGTCCGTCCAGCGACGAGGTCGGCAGCACTCGGCGTTCATACAGTCAATCGCGCAGCCCTTCCAATTCATCGAGGTTAAGTTCGCATCACCCCCGCGCACTAATCCCGCACCGGCGAGTGCACACTGCACCACCCCACACTGATAATAAAATGAACCTCCCAGACCAGACTCCAGACTCCAGACTCCAGAGCCCACCCACGGAACGCAAACACAAAACAGACACCGTTTCACCTCGCGCCAACGTGAACCTGCCCGAACACGAAAGTCCCGTTCCCGTTAATACTTCCTCCAGCAGCCGGTCACTACGCGGGCATCGACCCGGTACCCGGTGCGGCCACGCGCTGCTGCCCGTTCCCGATCAGGCGCGTTCCCCCGCCCGACGCTGGGTTCGTCGTGGCGGCTGGCGGCGCGCGCCGCGGATTGATATATTCTCCAGCGGGTCCTGAACCTGGCTTTGTATGATTTCGACAAAACGCTCACGCCTCACCGATAAGAAGTAAGCATATGCACGCTCGTCGCTCCTCCCCAAGTTCCAACCGCTACAGTAATACACAGCTGGGCCTTCTTCGGCCGCACCAGCGTCGAGGGTCACGCTCGCGCTCCGACTCCGAACGTTCTCGTCGAACTCGGAGCGCGTCGCGCTACGTCGGACGCGGACACATCCCACCCAGTCTCCCGAGCGAAGAGACCTTGGGTCTGGTCGGCATCGCGGCGGCGACAGGATCGGACGGGCGGGGATTGGCTCCCCGGGGCGCAGGGCAGCCAAACATAGCAGCACGCCCGGCGTCGGACCGAGGGCGTGATCCCTTTGCCGGCGGGGGGACGGGACGAGGGGATGAGGTCACTGCAGATGCACGCTAGCGGCCGGTGATGGCATGCATGTATTTAATGCGGTGCGTCGAAGCCCCAGATCTGTTGTTGGTGATTTCGCCCGACCCCCCCAGATGCGATCTCGCGCATCTGCCACATCTCGCCAGCCTGATCTGATATCTCCCGCGTGCTATTCGCAGTCGCACATTGGCAGCCTGACAGTGAGAGGGAGGGAGGGAGGGAGGGGAGAGAGAGACGGTCTCCGTGCTTGGCTGTCGTCTTGCTTCGAGCTCACGACGTCGCTCGTCGACGGCCTTGGCTGCTGCGTCGAAGGCGTCCAGGACCACAGGACCACCACCAGGCTCCGAATGATCGCGCGAGGACGGACGTCGACCGTGAGGGCAGGCTCCCTGAGAGCCATGAGAACGCGCATCGCGGAGATTGACGTCGACCGCTGTCGTCCTCCGAGTGGCTACTCCTCCAGGCGCGACATGATCACCGCGCACGTCGAGCGGCCCTCTCGGGCGCATCGCTGCCGTCGGATACTGTATATCTGCCACATATCGCTCAGGCTGAGTCTATGTATAGGTCTTCCAGGTACAGGTACGTATACGCATGCGTACTTCTCGTATTTCAAGTTCGAACCCGAATATCTCGCCATACGACCACAGCGCAGCGCGGTGCGACATCGCCTCCCGTCGAGGCGGCCCATGGCATAAGAAGCTCACCGCCGCATTGCGCCTCTATCATCTATCTCTCGGGCCTTCCAGCTCAGCAAAACGCCGACAGCGAAATGGGCTCGCTGCTCGCACGACAAACCCTCCAGTCGAGAAGCGTCCCCGACGATGCGTCATTCCTCCGGAGCGCGCAGGTGACCCCGCTGCATTCCTCCGACTCGAACTTCCTCCCCAAGTCCCGCGAACTTCGACGTTCCCACCGCACTGGAAGTCTGGTGTACCCCACACGACGACATCGACATACACTCATGAATCGGCCTGGACTCTCGCTCCTCTAGCTCCGGTATCACTCACTTCACTCGAGTCTCGTGGTGCGCTGGTGTCTTCTGTGACGACAATTCTGCGTTGGCTTTTACGACAGGCTTTACGCACTTACGACAGGCTCTGCGCAGTGCGGCGTGCGGACGCAACGTGCTGGGGTCGCCGGACACTGCTGCCAGCTGGCACTGACATTGACAACAGTTACACTGGGCAACTCGGACGGCAGCGGAATCGGAACGGCCATGGACGGGCATGGGCTCGTAGGTTTCGGGATCCTCGCCCTGCCCTCGCCTGCGATTGCGACGCCAAGCCAGTTGCACAGGGCGAGGCGAGTGGAATCTTGAATCTGGAGGGTCTTCTCGTGCCGCGCCGTACGAGTACATTCCAGGTCTGTCGATCCTCGGTATCGGGGCGGACAATCCAAGTACACGTCGTCGCGATAAGGACTACTACATAGTGCCGCCCGCTCAGCCTGAGAGTCACCGCAGCGCGGCTACCTGCGGCTGCATATGTACTTGCCTCCGCGCGTGTCGATGCGTCTGGTATGATGTCATGCACGAAGCACTGTTCGTGATTCCTCGCGATCCCCTTGGAATGCAGGCGGTGTCCCTCCGGGTGCACGCCTCCTCCTCCTGCCCTGCCCGAGAGTACGAAGTGTCCCACTCACCCTCCGCACTCAACACCCAGCTTATCGTCAGCTCGGATGCAGTACTAAGTACTCACTCAGCACTCGTCGTACAGCACACTGTACATGTACGAGTACAGCCTTCAGTCGGCCGATGCACGATGTGCGTGCAATCTGTACAGTGTACGTGCTTACGCTACCGCCTTCTCGATCCTCGAGCGAAAGGGGCAGCCACTTGTGCCGTGCGCGGTCCGAAGTCGGCCAGTCCGACGCCGATCCACTTCCAGGCCTCTGGCGCTTACTGTACTTGATTCCGTCTTCCTTCTCGTCCTTTCGCGCGTCGTATGGAGCCTCTCTGTCTGTCTTTGCGCCGGATGTCTCTGAGACGACTCTGCGAGCTTGCTCATCGTCAAGTACGACGCCCGACACCCGACGCCCGACGGTCAGCTTCCGAATCCTGGTACTTCGGACGGTGGCACACTGGCTGGCCCGATTCTCATCGCGCCCTCCTACTACTAGGCTCTGGCCAAGACCAGCCATGTCAAGAGAACCCCGTCGCTCAGGCCTCAGGCCTCAGGTCCGGAGTATACTCGGGCGACGATCCCCGGCTGGGACTGCTACTACGGACGCTTCTTGGAGCTCTTCTCAATCTCTGATCTCTTGAGTATCCTATGCCCATGTAGCCGGCTTCTCCGGTACACTGTATGAACCGTCCCGAACGCCAAGCCCGCTGCGCATATACTCGTCCCTTGGCTAGCATGGATACCTAGAAGAAGATGGAGACTGGACGGCTTCAAACCAGTTCGGGCGGCGGTGAGTAGTAAGTACAGAGTAAGTAGTATACAGCTTGCGTGTGCTGTCAAATTGTGTCAATGTAACGAGTATACGGATATGGCATGCGCGATACGATGTTCGGATGCCCGTGGGCGGTTGCTACACCACGATGGGACGCGACGAGCGGCGGAAACGTTGTAGTTGCTAAGTACCAGCTTTGCTACCATGGAACATCTGGAGGGCGGTTCTGGACTTGGCCTCGGGGCGCGGTCGTTATTCGAGTTGCAGGTCGTGGCACTGGTAACGAGGCTCTCGCGCGGCCGGTCCGTTGCTTCTCGTCCACACGTAAGTAGTTCAGTAACCAGTGTGAACTTGGGTGAACTTGCATGGAAATGCGGAAGCGCTCGCAGAAGCGCATGCGCAAAGTTCAAAGTATCGGCAAGTCAGGAGAGTACTGCAGCCGCTGCGGAGGCCAGACGCATTTCGATGGCGTTGTTGGTACTGTCGAATAATGCGTACACTCATACGTCGACCGCAATTGGTTCACCGGTGCGTAATCGGACGAGAATCCTGCTGCAGAATAGTAATACGTACGGCCCTCCGGGCAAACCTGCCCACGACGATATGCTAATATGTCCGATCCCGAGTAAGCATACGACTAAACGGAGCTCGCTCGCTCGC
>ML211472.1:0-25552 GCA_004369055.1 Polyporus arcularius HHB13444
ACCTATCACCTCTGAACAGCTAGCCCTAGAGCTGGATGGGCCCTCATCATGCCGAGAGCCTCAGAGCAGCAGCATGAGGGTAAGCGCTCAGTGCGGACATAACCGGTGTGTTGATAACCGATAATGCTGGGGTAAGTGTGGTCATCAGGAGCCTTCATGTTGTAGGCAGGATGGTGCTTGGAGTAAATTCACATCATGTTTCATGCCAGGATATTCTCTCAAGGGGTCTAGGAGCGGTCAATCACCTCTGGATATCATCCATCTATTTACTGTTTACTAAACCTTTTACACCAAATACTTTTGGATCTGTAATTAAATGGAAACAGTAAACAGTATTTACTGTTTATAAACAGTAATTACACTAAATGGTTGGAGCCTTAGATGGCATGCGATGTGCTCATGCTACTGAACGCCAGTTCGCATCGGGACGCGTGACATCCGTTCTGCGCAGATCTTCGCGGCCGCATCGGGACGTAAGTAGGACGTGCGAGATCCGCCCCCGAGCGTCTTGCCTTCCCGAGTCGGTCGAGCAGAGAAGCGTGCACTCTGTCCATCGCAGGCAGTCTCCCCGCTTGCCCGTACGATCCGCCCGCGATGCCGCCCTCCCGACCAGCCACCGGCGCGCGACTCTCGGTGCACGCAAACGCCGGCGTGGCGCACACCAGGGACGTCGCAGTGGCATGCCCCATGCGGGACAAATGCAGCTGATAGCGTCGTTGAGCATGCACTCTCCGCACAGGCCCCGCTGACAACAGGCACGCGCTCCGCCATTGAGTGCGCCCGCGCCCAGCTTCGTGTTCCCTGCGATGCGTCACCGTGCATGCTTCGCAGGCGTCGCGCAGATTGCAGGGAAACATCAAAGGAGAGCGACCACTGCCGAGCGCAAGCCGGGAGCTAGAACCCGTCGCGCAATCGGACTCCGCTGCGACTGCCTCCTTTGGGGGATCCTCGCCGCCTGCGAGTTCTCGCCTGCTCTGTCACGCTTTCTGGCCTCTGCTCTCCCAAGTCCGCCTCAGGCCCCGCCCTCTTCTCGAACACGCACACTGTTCGATGCACTCCCGCGAACCTTGCCTGCGCACTCTTCGTGCGTCCCACGCGATCCCATTGCTCCCGCGTTTGAATGGCAGTATCTGTCACTCTCAGTCCATGCAGCCAGTCTTCCCTCCGCTCATCCCAGCTGTACGTCATATGTCAGGGCACCCGCCTTCCGGGACATACGTCGCTCAACTCTATCTCGACATACTGGGCCAGCTTCCCTTCTGGCTGCCACGAATTATCCAGCGTGGGCTGCGACTTCACCGAACGACGCCTTCCCCGCCCGCGGACAGATCTACCAACCCACATCCGTCTCGCGTCACGCTTGAGAAAGCACGCTGCATACCACGGCCGATCCTCCCCATGCGTCGCATTCTCTCCCAGAGACAGTTAAGCTTTGCCGTCAGACTGGCCCAGCTCTACCTCGTCCCTTCTTTACCGCCTTCCTCACTTCCTTCTCCCAACGCTTGTACGCCTCCCTGAACGCCCGCGTCTCAAAATACTCCTTCGGAAACGCACAGGCCTCCTGCAGCAGCGGTGCCAAGTCATGCGACGTGCACACCACAAAGTCCCGCCCGCCCTCCTCTCCGCGCTCGCTTTTCGCCTTGCGCGCCTTCACGAGATCGTCCATGCCTTTCTCCAGGAACTCCGGGAGTGTTTCCTTTGCCTGTTGCTGGCTGCTCCCACCGCTCGCTGGTGGGGGGGCGTCTGCGCCGCGCAGGGTGGCCAAGTCGCATGAGCGCACAAATTGTGCATCATCCGTCGACAGGTATGGGGGGCCGAGGAAGTGCGCATGGACGGACGCGTTCAGACGCTCCGCCGCATCCGCGTTCGCGGAGAACGTCCGCAGGTCCTGACACATAAACGCCAGCCGCTGCCGGATGTCTCCGAGGTGGTTTGGCCCGGGCTCGGGTGTAGGCTCCTGCACGCTGTTCTTGCCTTTCTGCTCGACGCTGGTGAGTTGGTCGCTTATTTAGGAATGGATTCGTGTGCTGTACATACCTTCTTCCGTTTCCGTGTCGATCGTGTAACGCATTCCGCACTCTGCGCAGGATCTACGTCCTCAGATTGCATGGTGGTTTGTACAGAGCCAGCCTTTGCCACCACAATGCAACTACCCCGCGACACGATGCAATCCCGCGGTGGTACTTATCGAACTCTATCGGGAGTCGGGACCGTCATGTTTACGTACTGTGAGTCTGACTCCCTGCCGCGCCGGGCGCTTCTTTCCCAAATCGACCGACCGACACGGTCAGTCGGCGTAACGACGTTTGAGCGGCTTCAACGACTACTCAGTACTCAGTACTCAGTCGTGGCAGGTTTTGTGGGCTCTTCACACATTCGACGCGAGTCTCAGGGGACCGTAAGCTCCGCACGAAGTTCGCTTAACCATCACCCTGTTTCACGACGTTAACTTCGCAAGTCAGGCAAGGCCTGCAACGTCCGGGTCAACACACACCTGTGACTGTCGCTAGACCCCATTTCGAGAAAGACGACGCCCATCCTCCGGAGCCAGTACCACCCAACGTCAGCGCATCGCGGCCTACCCTCGAAGTCCGCAGTTTGTACCTTGCACCTCTCGCAAAACGTGTCGCCGTCGGAGATGCACAACCCCGATATCGATGCACCCCGCCTCTCCCGTCCAATCTTCTACCGTTACGCTTCTTCTCTTCTAGTGCGCCGCGGAAGCTGATACATGATAAGCACCCCCGACCCCCTCGAACTTCGCAGCGCGCTGATACAAGCCGACGTGCGCACCCCGGATTCGTCATTCGTGAGGAAACTCACTGTACGTGCCCCTTCTCCCGAGTCCCCATCAACCACACTCGAACCTCACGACGTCATAGATATGTCGATCTATCCCCTTCCCGCGCAAGATACCCTGTCGGGCGAGTGCGTTCCCACAGCGGGCGTGACGGGTCCCGCCCTCACGCGTTCTAGCGGGACCGAAACGGCGGGGCCTATGTCACCATGTATATATGTCGCTGAGTTCAGACTTCTAGGGAAGCGGAGTTGTCACAGTTGTCGGTGCCGACGGCCGCTGCGCATGCGCGATTGGATGCAACACAGCTGGGAGGGGGCAGGAGAAATGTGAAGTGCGTGATGACCAAGTTTCGGACCAAGTCCGCAACAAGCGAGACGCACCGCAGCTGTATGCAATTAGTACACAGTGCACTCGAGGAGAAGTCGCTCACGATCGGTATGGCTGGCCGCAGAACGTCGAAACAGGAGGCGTTCTGAGGTGTACCTCCAAGTACGGAGGCAAGATCGAATGAGTGCTGAGGCCACCTCGGTACCATGCGGCAGCCTGGATGTCAGAGTGTAAGACATGTGTATGATCACTGAGTACTTGGCCAATGACTGCTATCAAGACACAACAGTCCGAAAACTCGGCTCGATATGACGGCACAACCAGGAACAAGCACCTACTTGTCTCATAGCCACTCCTTGTACTTCAGATACTAGAGCCTGCAGTTTGCACCCCTTCCGTCATACAACCTCCTGCCTCGTGTCCCGAGCCGGCAGTCAGTCTGCTCGACCCTATTTGATGGTGAGTGGCAGGACATCACAACCAACGAGCTGGCAGATCATCGCGGGACGCCACATCTTAACAAGCTGTTCCTTGGAGCATGACTGCCATACTGGAGAACACAGAGCAGGCATACTGTAACCTACTGTAACTTTCAGGGGATCGCAGACGCGTTCCGCTCGAGCGCTGGATCTGACGTTGCCGTTGCTGGCATGCCACACAATAGATGCGCCACCAGCGGACGACCTGACTGTAGTTTCTGCCAGACCATCAACATCGACTCATGTTCCACAGAGGTGGGCAGCGAGACGATGCACTTCCGTCGTTCATAATCACGGTCACCAGAATGATGATTTGAACACAGACCTACAACGCGACATACAAACCTTCGAAATCAAGCCTACCGCAGTTACAAGCGACAGCACCTTGCCTCCGAAGCTCGCGCAAAGTATTATCCGCTTCCATCCGCGCTACCTCATAGGTGCCGAGAAAGGCTCGTCGCGAACGGCATCGGTCTGCATGTCAGTGGCAGCGGGGATAGCATCGACGAAGAGACAACAAAGGAACAAAAGTACAACGCCTGCGATTGGCTCCGATGGTACATGATTTTACTGCGGGGGTGGCTGGAACCTAAGTATCACGCGGCAGTGAGATCAAGGAGTGTCTTCCAAAGCGCACAGGCAGGACTTACCCAGGCGGGGGACCGCCGAAGCCGGGAGGAGGAGGGAATGGCATTCCCGGAGGTCCTCCAGGGAAGCCTGGTGGGCGGAAGCCAGGGGGAGGAACTCCAGGAGCTCCAGGCATCCCGGGAGGCGCAAAGGGCATGGGAGGTCTTGCGATACCGGCGGGACCGCCTGTGGACTACGTTGAACACCTGCTGCTTCCACCGGCGTACGAAATGAGACTCACCAGGAGGGAACATACCCATCCCACGTCCTGCAGGTGCTCCTCTTCCAGGACCCAACGGCAACTACAAAAGAGTGCCGAACCGTCATCAGCGCTGTGCTCGCCGAACAAACGCACACGATGCACGCACCGCATTCTTCTTGTCGTCGTCCGTCACTGGCGGGGGCCCTTCGACGCTCAGACTGACGACCGTCTCGCCACGGAGAATGACCAAGCCCAGGGTCCGCTTCATCTCCTGCATGGGGCCCGCCTCCGTCTCTCCGGCCTTCTTCTTTGGCCTTACACGGCGGAACTCTTCGCACTCGGCAAGGACGAGGTTCATATGACGGTCAAAGGCGAGCATCTGGCCGACGAACGCGCGGCCGTCGTTGATCGTGACTTTGAGCCTCCAGTTTATGAGGCTCAGCATCTTGCCACCCTTGGACTTTGGCGGAGGCTGCAGCGAGGTATGTAAGCGTCCACGCTGCATAAAGAGACATAAAGCAGACCGTACCATGGTGGGCGAGGAGTTTTGGGGGACGAGGGAGACGGCGTGCGCAAGGCTGCAGACGATGAGCGCGAGGTGCAGTAACACGCGCCAAACACGGCCAAACACCCGTTGGCGCCCCGGCGCTACATGCCCAGGAGTTGGCGCACATCGCAGACTTGTTCGTTCGTTGTTCGACTCTGGGCAGACAACACGCGGTGGACTGCAATTCACGTATGTCGTTCACCAGAGACATGTCATCTGCGCCATATCGCTTTTGGGCTACCGACAACTCGTGATTTCCTTTCGGCCGAATAATCCGCGTTGTCAACCCCCTGGTTCTCTCCTCCCCGAGTGACAGTCTGAGGGGACGCCTTCATCTCCACATGAAACTTCGGCCCAAGTCGGGATCGGTTTTGTATCGTCGCTCCCTGCCTGATGATTCATATATTCATATGCGCGCCGTTCATTCTTGTGATCGTATAAAAGGGAGTCTGTGGCTGATATGGACCGCCGTCCGCAGAACTCGCACTGTAGCACACACTCCCTGTCACACCAAACACAATGCAAGCGGTCAAGACCACTCTGACCCGGCTTCTTGGTGCGTGGTTACCGTGACACAATGCAGACATCGATCTCTCAACAGACGGAGTGTTCTTAGGCATCAGGGTCCCAGTCGTATGCGGCGCCATGGCGGGCGGCACTAATGTTCGACTGGCCGTAAGCCTACACGTAACATTCAGAGGTCATGCCACCACTCATACATACTATCGTCTCTAGGTTGAGGTGACCCAGGGCGGAGGATTCGGTTTCGTAGGCGCAGGCATGCCCCACTTACTCTCTCTCGCGGCTTGATTTGACACATACCGGTCGATACAGCGTTCATCCCACCGGAGAAGCTGCGCGAGGACCTCTCATTTGTCCGGGACAGCTTCCCGGACCTTGGGCAAAAGCCGCTCCCAATCGGAATCGGGTTCATAGGCTGGCTTCTAGACACCAAGGAGGAGGCTGCCAAGCAGCTCATCGACGTCGTTGTCGAGTCCAACGTCCAGGCTCTCTGGCTTGCATTCGGCAATGACCTCTACCGCTGGATTGAGTACGCCCGGACCACATCCGCAGGTACAAGCTCCACCCGCAGGCCGCTCATCTTCGTGCAAGTCACCTCCGTGGAAGAGGCGCTCCTTGCGGCGAATGAGTGGAAGGCAGACGTGATCGTTGCCCAAGGTTCGTGCTTCCCCTGCCTGAAACCTAAGTCAAGTCACCGTATGTGCGTCGCACAATCGGGGCGATCTCCGGATCCTGGATAAGCCTCATGCGTTCCCTTCCTCGCACACATTCTCACCCAGTCAACACCTTCTAGGGAACGAGTCTGGTGGTCACGGGGGCGCCTCGACTCCCAGCACCTTCACGCTGGTGTCCGAGATCCTAGCTGCCCTCCCGGGCGATAACGCGCCTCCCGTGCTTGCCGCAGGAGGCATGGCAAATGGCACCCAAGTCGCCTCTTACCTGACCCTCGGCGCGGCCGGCGCCGTCCTGGGCACTCGCTTCTTGCTCACTCCCGAGAGCCCGTACTCCGACGTGCAGAAGAAGACGCTTCTCGCTGCCAAGTCCGGCTCGACTACCCGGACGCTCGCCCTGGATTACGCACGGGGGACGTATGGCTGGCCGAAAGGCATCGACGGGCGCGGCATCCGCAACAAGATAGTCGACGATATCGACTCGGGCATTCCCCACGAGATCGTACGGGAGAAGCTCACCAAAGGCACGCAAGACGGTGACGCAGACTACATGGTGACATGGAGTGGGACGGGCGTGGGGCTCATGCACGAGATCAAGCCGGCAAAGGTGAGTGAGTACGAGGCGCAATCGTGTTTTGCGTCTGCCCGCTAGTGCGATCGAGAGAGACTTTGATTGACTCGACTACTTGCGCCGGACAGGACGTGATGGCGGAGTTGCACACGGACATCGTGCGGCAGCTGCAACGATCACAGACTCTCCTGCAAGATTGACTTCGGAGCCTGACCTGTGGACATGGAATAACATCGCCAAAAGGAACACATGGCAGGATGTACCATTAGCTTATCATCCCCAAAGTAGCTCATTTCCAACTTCTGTCACGCCCCTGGGAGCGAGCCCTGACTGAAAGCCTGACGCTTTGGAGACCCGACAACGCCCAGTGGACTGCGCTGCGAGCGGTGGCGGCGGTTACAGTTCGAGGCGATGCGTGAATCCCTTGCTTCTTCCGCGCAGCGCAGCGTACTTCTACCGCCGGGACAAGAGTGGCTCGCGCATTACGTCCTTTCCGCCGCCCAAATTCGTGCTTGAAGCTTGAAAAAAGAGCGGGCGGCCCCAGGTATGGCTCTCCCCGTCTACACGTGAGCGCAGCGGCTGCCAACGCAACTCTACCGCAACTGCGGGCTCCGATGCTCCGTGGCTCCCTGATGTCTAAAGCCGCTTGCCAAGTGGCAGGAGGTGTGCAGAGGAGGGCCTTGTGCCATTTCGTGCCGTCGGGCCAGCATCCGTATTGCGAGGAGAAGCAAAGGCTCGGTGATAAGGGCGGCGGCTCAGCCATTGTCCACTCTTGTGACCAGGCCACGATACGGCGTTGGCATTCGAACTATCCACCGAATGACGGCGAAGTCTAGCTCTGACGTCTCTGGGAACAGTGAGAGTTCGTGGGTTATTCCAAGCTCTACCATCCAGGGACCACCGGCATTCGGAACGTCCTCCCGCGCGGCGGAGGTACTCATTGGAAACAGAGCTGCACACATGACCACCGGCCGCGGGAAAGAGACGTGGTGTTCTATTCATGACAAGTGTTTCGGCTTCTAACGTACTCCTACACATCGTACCATGCTTACAATTAACCAAAAGAAATACCAGCGGCTTAATGCCCAATCTCCACGACCAAGTCGCCCTGGTTGATTGAGTCACCTGTGGATGGAAAGGTCGGCTTCCGTAAGGCTCGAAAGCACTATGAAGCTCACCTTCGTGGACGGTGACACGCTTGATGTGACCAGACACCGGTGCGGTAACAGAGGACTCCATCTGTGAAGAGAGTATGAAGTCAGACACAATTCACTTCCGATCACGGACTGCACAACGCATACCTTCATTGCGCTCATCACTGGCAGTCGCAATCCTTCGTCAGCAACTGCAGACTCACACACGGGCATGCCACTTACCGCAAACCGGGTCGCCCTTCTTGATCTCAGCGCCCTCCTTGACGCGCACCTCGACGACGACGCCGGACATGGGCGCACCCACAGAGCCAGGATCAGACGTGGCCTTTTCGCGAGAAACGGTCTCGACCGCAGAGTTCTTGTCCTCGACGGACACGGCGCGAATCTGAGACACCATCAGAGACGCTGTCTGACCTTGAATAGGTTCGACTGCATACCTCGCCGTTGACTTCGAACCAGACATCGCGCTGAGCACGACCCTCGATGACAGGACCAACTGCCATGAGGCGGATGATGAGGGTCTTGCCCTTCTCGATGTCAATCATCATCTCCTTGCCGATATCTGGGCGGGCAAGGAAGTAGCGCGTGGGCACGACGCTGGCATATGGAGGTCAGGCCAAGAGAAAAACGAACATGCATTCGATACGCACCTCAGGTCGCCATACTTCTCGACGAAGCCCTGGTACTCCTCGAAGACCTAGAACACCGTGTGAGAACACTGCTGCAATCGTTTGGAAGATACTTACCTTCGGATACATGACATACGACGTGACATCAGAATCTGTGATGTGCTTGCCGAACTTGCTACGGAGTTCCGCCTTGACCTTCCTGAACTCGATGGGCGCAAGTCCGGCACCGGGCCTGCCGTCGATCTTGGGCTTGTTACGGATTATCTTGCTGCGAAGAGGCTCAGGGAATCCGCCAACAGGTTGTCCAAGGTATCCTTGGAAGAACTCGACGACCGAGGACGGGAAGTCAAGCTGGTCTGCGCGCTCGATGACGTCCTGCTTCGAAAACCCGTTCTGGACCATCCACTGCGCGAAGTCGCCAACGACCTTTGACGACGGCGTGACCTACATAATGGTAAGGTTTGAGCACCCTGAACTGACCCTGGTCGAGAGGATTTCACCTTGATGATATCTCCACACTGTCGGGAAGTACCATCAGAATCAGAGCGCTGTGAAGGTTCGCATAGAAACACTTACGAGCTCGTTCGCCTCGACGTACTTCTTCTTGACCTCTGTACCCTGCATCAGCATCTCTTCTCTTCTATTTCAGGGCAGGGGTGGTGACATACCAGACCATTGAGTCGCAAGTCCGAGCTGTGCCGATTGGAACTAGATGCGACCCCACATCGTCAGGGCACGAACATAGGAAGCATCGCATCGACCCTTACCATCAGGTTCGTGTATTGGCCACCAGGCATCTCGTGGTCGAAGACACTAGAATCCGACGCACGGACGTTCGCCTCGAAGCATGAGTACAGCATCCGGACTTGAGTCCAGTACATGTTGAGTGCCTGGATATCCTCATAGCGAATTCCAGTTCCGAGGTGGGTCTGCTCAAGCGCCGTGCAAACAGCGCCCATCGGTGGCTGCGAGGTGAGACCAGACATGCCTAGGAAGGAGCGGTTATAAGCATGTCATAACAGAACTTCTGATGGTCTTACTGTCAATAGCGACGTCGACGACATCAGCACCAGCGGCGGCAGCAGCAAGCATGCTGGCGGTGGAGATACCTGCAGTATCGTGGGAGTGGACATGGATAGGAAGGTCGGGGTACTTCTTCCTGATCGCACCGATGAGGCTGGCAGAGAAAGGCGGTTAAGACTCAAGAACTGCAGGAGTGGACAGAGAAGACTCACATGGTAGCCGCCTGGGGCTTCAGCAACCCAGCCATGTCTTTGATGCCGAGTACATGGATGCCCTCCGCCACAAGCTGGTCGACGAAGTCGAGGTAGTACTGCAAGGTGTACTTGGTCTTCTTGGGGTTGGCGACATCGCCGGTATAGCAAACGACGGCTTCGCAGACACCTCCGGCCTTCTTCGCAGCGTCGATACCGAGCTTCATCTGTAAGCGGGAGGATATGAGTATATCGTGATTCATGTGTTCATTTTACTTCACGCACGTTCTCTGTATACGAAGGTGAGCTTCACTCTTCGCATACGGAGGGACCAAGTGGACTCACCGATGTAGTTCAGCGAGTCGAAGACACGGAAGATATCGAGTCCGTTCTCCACTGCCTTCTTAGAGAAGTCGTAGATCGCGTTATCACTTTGAGATGTCAGTACCACTGTTCGGCGGCGGCCTCAGGACTACTCACGGGTAGCTGGTGTAGCCAACACCGTTGGCACCACGGACAAGGGCCTGGAGGGGAATGTTGGGGACGAGCTTACGCAGGGTACGCTATCAATGTTGTCAATCGTCAGTTCTGAGGCCTCACACAATGGTAACCGTAACATACCAGACGGTCCCATGGATCCTCGTACAGGAACCGCATAGCGACGTCGAACGTCGCGCCGCCCCAGCACTCCAGACTGTACGCGTTCGCGAGAGCCCAGCTCGTCTCCTTCGCAATGTTGACCATGTCGATTGTGCGCAGGCGGGTAGCCAGGAGAGACTGGTGCGCGTCACGCCAGGTTGTGTCCATGATGAGCACACCAGGGTACTCGCGGACAGCCTTTGCGAATGCCTCGGGACCCTTCTCTACAATGATGTTGCGCCATCCAACCTCACAAGGGAAGGAGGTGTCGAGCGGGGGTCCACTGGGGTCCTCGCGGTTGACAAGCTTGGGGATGACGATCTCGTCCTTGAGACCGGGCTCGCCCTGCTGACCCTTGATCGAGGAGCCGTTGACGGCCAGGTCTCCGAGGTATGCGAGCAGCTTCTGAGCACGGTTCTGACTCTGGACAAGCTTGAACAGCTCGGGCGTGTCATCGATGAACTGTAGCACGCGTATCAGTACGGCTCCCATGTATGAAATTTTTTTAGTACTCACGGTTGTCCAAGTCTTTCCGCCGATGAAAACATCGTGTGTGAGCAGGCGGAACAAGAATGGGATGTTCGTCTACGATACTACGTTAGTGGAGGTTCTGCACGCCCGTGAGATGAGATACGTGCCTTGACGCCGCGGATACGGAACTCAACAAGTGCACGAAGCATCTTACGGCGAGCCACCTCATACGTTGTGCCACTGACGGTCACCTTGACCAGCAAACTGTCGTAGTGGGGCTAAAACATAACCATGTTCAGCACATGGGCGGACGACGTCCTGCACGTCACTTACAGTGATCTGCGCGCCAGCAAAGCCAGAGCTGGCGTCGAGACGGACGCCATTGCCACCAGCGCTACGGTAGACCTCAATTTTACCAGTGTCAGGCTGGAAGTTTTGAGACGCGTCCTCAGTCGTCACACGGCATTGGATAGCCCACCCGCGCTTCGTGATAGCCTCCTGAGTGAGACCGAGCTGAGGCAAAGTTGCACCCGCAGCGATCTGAATCTGTGCAGCGACGATGTCGATACCAGTGATTTCCTCTGATCGAAGATGAGTTGTGTATCCATTATCATCAAAGCTGCTAGGAGATAATTACCAGTGATGGTGTGCTCGACCTGGATACGGGGGTTGATTTCAATGAAGTAATGCCTTCCCATCTGGTCAACCAAAAACTCGGCAGTTCCGGCGTTCCTGTAGCCAACACTCTTTGCCAGCTTGATCGCATCTGCGAGGATGGCCCTGCGAACCTCCTCAGGCAGGTGCGTCGCCGGGGCAACCTCGACGACCTTCTGGTGACGACGCTGAACGGAGCAGTCACGCTCAAAGAGGTGAACGGTGTTGCCGACCGCGTCAGCAAGGATCTGGACCTCGATATGGCGTGGGCGCTCAAGGAAGCGCTCAATGAAGACGGTGCCGTCGCCGAACGCAGCCTTGGCCTCAGACACGGCGCGCTCGAACGAGTCCCTGAAGTCCGCTTGCTCACGGACAACACGCATGCCACGACCACCGCCACCCATGGCAGCCTTAATGATCACTGTGTGTAAGGCATATGTCAGGTGACCGTGACAAGACGCCTTCAGAGATACATACCGGGGAAACCGTACTCCTTAATGAAGGCATCTGCCTCGTTCCAAGCATCGACAGGTCCAGGAGTACCGGGCACGACGGGGACGCCAATCTTCATGGCTGTCAGACAAGGTCAGCAACTATCGCACGTTCCGGCCTTGAGAACTCACCGATGGTACGAGCCTTTGTCTTGTCTCCGAGCTGGTCGATGACTTCGGGGGAAGGGCCAACGAAGGCAAGGCCTGCCTGCTCGACCTTCCGTGCGAACTCTGCGTTCTCGGAAAGGAAGCCGTATCTGCGGACAAGAGGGCGCGTGCATGAGTATCACCATGTTCAGACATGAACGGAGGAGAGCCCATACCCGGGGTGGATCATATCAACTCCATGCTCGAGGGCGATTCGAATGATATCGTCTTGAGCGAGGTATGCTCCGACGGGAGTGAGCCCCTTTCCTACTTGATATGCTTCATCGGCCTGCAAGTGCGGACAAGGGTGAGCAAGAGCACGAGAAGACGCCGCGGCGCGCGTACCTTCTGACGATGGGCAGAGAGCCGGTCCTCAATGGAAAAGATAGCGACAGTGTGCATCGCAAGCTCATGCGCAGTGCGGAAGACACGGATGGCGATTTCCTGCGGACGCGCCACATCGGATGAGCACTTTGTAGATGGTCACCAAACGTGCAGGGATAGTGGCACATACACCTCGGTTTGCAACGAGAATCTTGGTCAGTGGCCCGGAGTGCCCTGCCGCCTTACGCCGCATGGTCTGGATGGAGTGAACGGGGGTGCCCGGGGCACTGGGGGTGCCGGCGAACATAGCAGCCAACCTCGGGGGGTGGAGGGTCGACGACCCGGTGGACGACGCCATGGCTCGATACGCTGACTAGAGCTGGGAGTGGTTGTGGATGGTCGTCGAGCCAGGCGATGAGGACGATGGAGGAGAGAAAGAGACGACGGAAGTGCGGGGGAGGGCGAATAGAGACGCGTAGATAGCGCAAGTAGATATCAAGTGATCTGGTATGATCTCATAGATCAGATTCAGTGCTCTGCGCGTCGGGGGGCGCCTTCCGAAGAATCCGAACCTAATTCCGCACGTTTGCCCGCCGTTATATCCCTGCAGCCCGGCGTTACTGCGGGCCTTCCGCTAAACCCCACCACTCGCGGTCATTCTGTCGAACACTGGGACCGCTGGACACCAGAAACCCAAGGATGTGTCCCTATCGCCATCGCCATGGCGCAACTCTCGCTATCGTACGTTTGCACCAGCCGCACGTTCGCGATTCGCGCCTGCCCAACGCCCAGCCTTCCCGGTCTCCACAGCCGTCCTCATTGGCCGCGGGCTTGTCACGAGCCAAGACTTGTCGCACATCCCCGTATCCAGCCCAAGTCCGCAAAACAGTGCATTCTACAGTCGACACCCTCTTAACCCATAGCCTTCGGGAACAGGGCAAAAGTATGGGGTATTACAGGTCATGGGTTCCGAGAGAAGCGCCGATAGTAAGCGCCCGCGGCGAAAAGGACTTAGATTAATAAGCGCCGGTCAAAATGGCACCCTCGTTCGCGACAAACAGTTCCTACTTCTACTCTATAGATGTAGCTACTTACGCGAAGTAGTCAGTAATAGAGTGTTCTTGGAGGCCTGAGATTCAACGTGGACCTGACGCGTGAACCATGCCAGGAGGGCTTCGAGCTTGCAGGCGAGAGGGTCGTCAACAGACCCGGAGTAGCGCGTCAGGAGAGCGGCCGCTTGCAACACCTCACTGCGCGTAGGGCAGACGTCCATCGGCTCATCATCTCCATCAGCTCTGTCGCTGGTCTGATTGAACCTGACGCTCGAGTTGCTGGAATGCTTCTTTGAGTTGTTCGAGAGAGCTGGGAGCCATGGATGAAGCAGAGAAACGCCACATATCTTCTATAGTAAATCATCTCGGACGGAAAAGGAGAAGGGTGTTTCTAAAGATGGTAAGTATGCGTGTTTCACAGCGCAGACTGCCCTCTTTCATGCAAGTTCAATATGCAAGGGTAGCATAAGCTCCTATAATACGCCTTTAAGCGTTGCAGCAGTGGGCACAGAGGTTGGCGGGGAAGAGACACGAGCGCCGACAAGCGCTCGAGTCAGTTCTGTGCCCGAAGTCGAACTGAAAGTCACTCACTCTTCAAAGCTTCACTGTTCAGTCGCACGTCTACTAGCGGCATTATCTCCACCTGGCAAGGGAGGTTAGAAGACGGCCCTCCAATTCGTGGCGGAGGCACGTTACTGCTAGTTAGACAGAGAAGGCGCGCAATTACAACAGATCATGATTTGCACTGACATATTAGGCAGGCGATATCTATGGGGTTTTGCCCATATCAGGTATGGGGTATGTCTTATCACAGGATTATGGGGTTTTCCCCCTATACCGACTCGGGAACGGCGAAATCCTATGGGGTTTCAGAGGTTATGGGTTACAAGGAGCATGGGTTAAGAGGGTGTCGACTGTATCTTGGTAGTCCACGCATCGAACACAGATACAGCACGCGCTGCTGCGCGTCGTCGACCTCCTTCCTCGGCATCACGACGTCCTATTCGCTAATGGTATGATGCCTTGCTGGGCCGTCGTCTCCGCTTTCTTCTGGTTGTTCTTCGCCACCGCGTACACCAGGCCGGCAAAGAACCCAACGCCGATTGCAGTCACCGACCCGAAGGTGACAGCATCGCCAAAGAATATCATTCCCGACGCAGCAACGGGTAGCTTGTTGAGCGCACCGACCATGCTGAGACATGACGTCAAACATTTGATAAAGTCCAAAACTTTATTGGCACGAACCTGTATGTCGTGCTGCTCGTTGCTCGGATACACCACGCAGTTGTGTACGAGATACCGACAGCTGCGCCACCAGAGAATGCAATCGCGAAAAGCAAGAAGGTCCGCGTCTCGGGTGGGCTATCAACCAATCCTGTCAGTGTCCACGGCTTGGCAAAGCCAAAGAAACGCGCACAAGTTGCGGGTGAGGTTGTCATAGCCCCAGTCCTCGGCAATAATCGAGGCCACTGCAAGGACGGGTATGGACAGCAGATTGTTGTAGAACATTGTGTCCCAGTCCGAGAAGCCGGTTCCTTTGATCTTCTTCCTCATTGTTAGAACCTGCAGGGCCATTCAGTCCGTGGCATCTCCAACTGAAGGTAGGTGTGCCTACGTATGCTGCGCTCGTGACACAATTCATGAACATCCAGAAATACCCAACATTCAACTTAGAGACAACCCCGGTGACGGAAGAAAGGCCGCCGCTAACCGCTTCAGCGACAGCAGGATCTCCAACTGCGAGCGCGTCGCTGACGTCCGCCCAAGCGGCAATCACGGACGAAATGACCTAGAAAACATGCGAGTGAGCGGCCAGGGTGCCTACACGCTGTCATGTCAACTTACCATCAGGATGAAGGAGACCAGGGTGAGGCCTGTAACGCGCCCACCAAACCAGATAACCTCTCCGTAAGCCTACCAAGCAAAGCAATCAATACTTGGTCTTCAACGTGGCGGGTGAGCAGTCTCACGATGAGGATGATAGTCAGGTTCTTGAAGATCGTGTACACGGGTATGCTGAGGTATTGCTGCGAGACCCAGCGTGAGCATTCTTCCGTTTCAGTGCGCGAGTAACGTACCAAACTCTTGGAACCCGTGTAAATTACGCCAACCAGCATCACGCTGATAGGAAACCACATCTTCGCTTCCTTCATGTCGAAGTCACGGAACGAAATGATGCCCAAAGTCTTCACGACCATAACGCACGCGACACAGACGGAGGACTGGATGCATAGCAGGAGGAAGTTCATGTTGAACGAATGTCCTGACACGACGAACTACACGTCGAAGCATCTTGTGGCATGAGACGGTGTCTCTAGAAAGACAATGCAGATAACGTACCTTGTTCACGACCGTCATGAGAATCGACGCCATGCAGTAACATACAACGGGTGCGACTAAGTGGCATAGTGGGACGCATGTTAGCTGCAACATGTTGTTAGGACATGGTGAAGTCTCGTACGCACCCGTAGAAGCCACTTTGCTATGAGAGTTCACAGACCCGGTGGCAAGAGCCTTCTTGATTTCGGCAACATCTTCTTCCCCCTTCGTCGACGAGTGTCTATCTGCCATTCTCTAGCAGAGTTGTTGGAAAGCCAAAGCGAGAGCCTGAGATCAACGCAGCAGGGGAATTGGGAGATTTGCGAGAGTGTGTGAAGCCTGAGAGGCGGTGTACAGTCTATAATCAAGTAGGGCAGAGTTCCAGTATTATCACCGAGTCAAACCAGTGTCGAAGAGTAAAGTGGTAGTAAAGAGCGGACGGAAGACGGCTGAACGAGTACTTGGGACAGAACAGGCGACTAGCAGACCTCGTTGGCGCAGAAGAGAGTGGAGGAAACGAAGCGCCCATAAAGCTTCCCGCGTTGGCCTTCCACGCAACTCCGAGTGGTACGACGGAGGAAGGACCCATAATATCCCTCTCCTTTTTGTCTTCCTCACCACTACGGCAACCCTACCATCTAGAGACAGCTCAGAGCCGCCGACTACCCTAGAGACCGCCGCATCAGAACCCACAGCTCAGTGACGGCGTCCTGCTCAAGTCCTGCTTGATACCCCACATAGACGCGGAATAAGTATCCTCACCAAGACCTTGCCAGCGCATAGTGCGAGATGTCCAAGGGCCTCGTCATTGTTGTTACGGGGGCAAACGGGTCAGTACACCGGTCTAGAACACACATATCAATAACTGACGCGCCGATACGCATTTGCAGGGGCGTTGGCTTCGGCATCTGCCACCGTCTCCTCGTACAGCTATCCTCTCCGAACCCACCAGACGCGCAACCATATTTCAAGCTCGAGGTACCGGGTACGACCTATGCCAATGTGGCCGGGGACAGCAGGATCGTCGATGAGTACACGTTCGACGCGGACGCCGGCGTGACCATCATCATGGCCTGCAGAGATCTGAAGCGCGCGGAGGACGCCCGGGCACGGCTGTACGGGCTTCTGGACAAGCATATCTCGAAGCTGCGTACCGGATCGGAGGAGGAGCGCTACGCGCGCAAGTTCAGGAAGAATGTGAGGCTGGAGCTGGAAAGGCTTGACCTGTCCTCGGTACGAAGCGTGCTGGACTTTGGGAGGGCTGTTACACAGAAGTGAGTGTTGTCTTCCGTGACCTCGAGTTCTCTCCACTGGCATCTAGCCCGCCGGATGCACGCATGAACCTAGTCGTGTGTTGAGGTGGGGTGGAGGAGTCTTGAGCACGGCTCGTACCATCTAGAGTACCTGGTGTCCGCTTTGAATATGACTGACTGAACACCTGTTCTGACTTAGGTACGAATATCTCTCACATCTAATATTCAATGCCGGTACCGCAACATATAGCCATCTCGACGTCTTGGGGTTTGCCTGGGACCTGATCAGGTTCCCTATACATGCCTGCCAACATCCGCGTCGCAATATACAAGTGAACGGCGTGCTCAGCAAGGACAACCTGGGGTACACATGGCAATGCAACGTCTTCGGTCATTACGTTCTTGTAGGTCTCCTTGCCTGACCTCTTATGAGCATCTCTCTCATAGCAAATATGACAGTATCGTTCCGTGCAGCCCCTTCTTATCGCATATGCCGAGAAAGTCGGGTCATCCGCACGGGTTTTGTGGATGTCTTCCTTGGACGCGGAACCTGAGTTCGACCCGTCAGATGACTGGCAACTCACCAAGACGATGCATTCGTATCAAGCCTCCAAGTTCCAAGTAGAGCTCATCGCTGCGGAACTTGAGAGACGGACCCTCGAAGCCCAGGAGACCGGTCGCGCCTCGAATATGTCAGAGCTGGTCGCACCTCACGGGGAGATACACCATCTCGTCGTCAGCCCTGGCGTGACTGCGACGAACATGAGCTCACTACTCAACATCCCTATACCTGGCTGGCGATGGTTAATGCTCACAGCTTTCTTCCTGGTACGTAGCTCACATCTCAATTGTGGCTCGTACTGACTGCATGTTACTGTCGCCAGGTCCGTCTAATAGGCTCGACGCATATCCTCATGTCGCTCTATGCCGCTGCGGTCTCCGCGGTGCACCTCGCGCTCGTCCCTCTGCGCGCAGTGCCGACCGTCAGAAATTCGCCCCGACTCTCTCCGGCTGATGTTGAATACCCCTTCTGGCATTCTTACCACGGCAAGACAGCCTCTAGGGTGCAACTTCTCCGGTTTGGATCGGAGAACGATCGATGGGGAAACGAGCGGCCGGGCGTCGTTGCGGTACCAGTATGGGAAGAACATCCTAGTGCGGGCGAGGTGCTGCTCGAGAGGTTTGAGAGGCTGTACGCAGCCTTCGAGATGGCAGAGGCCACGAGAGGGATTGGAAAAGCGGGTAACGGACAGGCAGCCTGATTAATGCAGATTCTCGGTTGGAGAACTTCGAGTCATTACTACTACTCACTCAGTGCTTGTTATTGGAATTTGGGATGTGGCATCCGTTCTTGTCTTGTCCCGCATTTGCAGAGTTGAGCCACACAATAGGTAGACCTTGTTCACAGTTGCTCCCTGTTGCTTCCTCGAACTTTGACTTTGAGTTGAGTCAAAGTTGAGTACATACATCTATTGCTCAGCGCTCAAGATGCCGTACGAATCCCGTGCGCGGCTAACCACCCTTCCGAGCGCTCGCAAGCCACGCGAGGTCCACGTGGGCGCCTCATAGGCCTATATATGGCTGGACCTCTTCGCATTCCACATTTTTTTCCTGCTCTTGCGTTCGCTCACAGCTGCAGCGCGAAGTCGTCCTCGCACTCTCCGGAGGGGCCGGATGGGGAGACAGTGAGTAACCTTTCCTTGCTTGCTTTGATGATGACAACGCTGCCGCCCCAGTCGTAGCTTCGGCTTTGACGAGAAGGCAGAGCATAGCCAAACATTTTGCACCACTGATTCTTCTTGTTCCGCGTCGCATCGTTGTATCGTCTTGCTGACACCGTCTGTCAGATAGATGTTCACCTTCATGACCATCCGGTCAGTGCTACCGACGTCGAAGAAGTCACACTCAGGTTGGGATCACCGTCGTGTCGCTATTGGTGAGTATCCGTCCCTTCTCTGTCACGATTCCTACATCTCCTCGGATGATCTCCAAACCGAATGCAATTAGGAAGTGCCGTCTGAGAGCCTCTTCCTCTGGGAGTTGGTCATTGTCGAGACGCGGTTCTCTGAACTTGTCACTGTGCCCTGACTTCTTGTGTGCAGATGTACTGACTGATGTCTTCCCTTTGCAGGTTCGCTTTAACAGAGTGTGGACTTGAGCCTACTTGAGCTCGACATTTAAAGGTATGTAAGAGTAGGATACCATCGTCGTCTACCACCGTGTTGCAGTAGTTCTGGATGTATGTACTGGCGTAGCTTATCAGCCTCTAATTGGATTCATTATTCCGTTTGTCGCCCTTCTGTGCCTTGCGCAACGACTATCAGTCGAGTCATGTCGTGGTTGGTATCGAGTACCGAATGAGTTGACTATGTATGTAGGCAGAGCATTGAGCGCAGCCAGCTGAGCGCGCCGGAATGACCGTGCGTAATGGGCGCTAAGCGCGCCATCTCTCTTCACCTCCGACTGCGACTCGCTCGACATCGACAACCTTTCCCGATGGCGCAATGGGGACAGGGCTACCAATATCCTATGCAGACGGGGTATAATCCCCAGCAGTTCCAGCAGATCCCTACTCAGCCTACAGGTTTCCCTGGGCAGCGTCCGGGATTCCAGCAGCCTCAGCCAACCGGATTTCCCGGCCAGCAGCAGCAGCAGCAGACTGGATTTCCTGGCCAGCAGGGCTTCCAGCAGCAGCAACCAGGGTTTTCGGGGCAGCAGCTACAGCCTCAGCCTACAGGCTTCCCAGGACAGCAGTTGCAAGCTCAGCCAACTGGATTTCCCGGACAGCAGTTGCAGCCCCAGCCGACGGGCTTCCCAGGTGGAGGCTTCCAACAACGCGCCCCGCCTCCCCCAGTACCTCCCATTCCTTCACAATTTCAACAGCAGCAACAACCTCAGAATGTGCAGAACAGCGGATTCCTTGGCACGCAGCAGCCCAACCGTCTCATGAGCAGCTCTCCTGGTCTGTCACCGCTAAGTGCGCAGGCGACGGGATTCCCTGGAGCTGGTGGGATGCGACCGCTCGTCCCCCAAATGACGGGCTTCGTAGACCCCAGGCTGACTATGATGACGAACACCTTCCTTCCTGCCAACACATCCGCGCCGTACAATGCTGCCGGGGCGCCGCAGTTTCAGCAGCAGCAAAGCGGCTTCAATCTCCAGCAATCGTTCCAGCAGCACAACCAAGCGCAACGCGGCAATGCCGCTCCGCGCGTTCCATGGGCCCTATCCAAGGCGGAGAAGAAGAACTACGATCAGATCTTCAGAGCTTGGGACACCCAAGGGACAGGCTTCATCAACGGCCAGACTGCGCTTGAGGTGTTTGGTCAGAGTGGGCTGGATAGGAACGATCTGGCTAAGATCTGGTGAGTGCATCTCCGTTCATGCGCAATACCATACTCATCCCGGACGTAGGGCTCTCGCTGATGTCGATAACCGGGGCAAGCTCAACTTGCCTGAGTTCCATGTCGCAATGGGTCTCATCTACAGAAGTATGTATCCCATTGCACCTACTTTGCATTCCACTCATCATCGGCAGAGTTGAATGGCAACGAGATACCCGACGTCTTGCCTCCAGAGCTAGTGCCGCCTTCGCATCGAGATCTCGAGTCTTCGGTCGACGTATTGAAGGATATCTTGAAGAACGACACCCGCGCGCGTTCACCTGCCGGGCCGGATGCTCCAATCTCGTATCAACGAGAGCGTTCTTTCCATGCCAACGCTGCCGGAGCGGGCGGACGTAAGGACGCCACGGTGTACAAGTTCAAGGACGAGACTCCGGCTGGTGGCTTCTACCAACCTCGGAGTCGTCATGTAGATCGTGCTGCAATCCGGACGACAAGCGAGAGTGCAAGCCCTGCCGCGGATCTTGATGACATGAAGCGTCAGCTAGAGAATGCCGCGAAGATGCTCGATCGTGTCTCAGAGGAGAACGCTTCTCGCACCGCGGAGGACGACGAACTGGAGCGCGAGATGTCCGAGCTTCGGTACCGCGTTAAGCACGTACAAGAGGATCTCGAGTATGTCTCACGGGGACCGCGTTCGCCTGCCAAGGACGATGAGCGCCGCAAGCTTGAGCGCGAGCTCTTGGACCTCATGCACGACAAACTGCCCGACCTCGAGCGGAGAATCAGGGATCGTGAAGAGCGCAAGGAACGCGAGAAACGGGAATGGGCTCGTGAGCGCGATCGTCGCAATGAACGGTTCGGCCGCTACGATGACCGGGACGATCGCTACTCTTCCTCACGCTACGACCGCGACCGCGAGTTCGACAGACCAAGGAGCGCATACGATCGGGACGACCGTGGTCGCGAGCGCAGTTCTGAACGTGACAGCCGCCGCAACCAGGACTTCGACCGCGACAGAGATTACGACCGTGACAGGCCTTACTCGCGCAACAGGGATCGTGACTACGACCGTCCACGAACCCCGCCTGCGGCACGTGAGGCCCCTCCTCCTCCTCCTGCTCCGGCGACTACTGCTGCTCGCCCGCCACCGCCGGCACCGTCTGCTCCCAAGAAGGCGCTCACCGCTGAGGAGCGGCAGCAGCTTGCTCAGCAGCGCATCAGGGAGCGTATGGCAGCTCTGGGTATTGTAGCTCCGTCGCCCTCCCCGTCGCAAGTCGATACCAGTGTCGAGGATCGTCTGGCGCAGGAGAAGAAGGAAGCAGAGGAAAAGGCCAAGCAGGCTGAGCTTGAAGCTGAGAATCGCGAGCGCCTTCGTCGGGAGCGTCTGGAGAGCGAGAAGGCCCTGAAAGAGGGCAAGTCTCCTACTTCTCCTACAGGCCCTTCTGCTCCGACTGCTCCTGCTCCTGCTCCGACCGCCTCTTCTCAGGTGCCCACGCCCAAGCCGACTCCTCCGCCTTCCAAAGCCAAGCCGCCTGCGCCCCCTCCACCTCGCAAGGGTGCTGCCCCGCGTCCCCCTGCCCCACGGACGCCTTCTGCTGCCATCTCAGCCGCGCCTCCAGCTCCAGCTCCACCCGCGGCCCCAGCTGCCCCGGCCGCGCCGACCGTCGACCCGGAGGAAGAAGCTATCCTTGCTCGACAGGAGGCTTTACGCAAGCAACGCGAGCGCCTTGCCCGGTTGAGGCAGCTTGAACAAGAAGAGGAGGAAGCGCGCTTGGCGGAGGAACAGTACCAGGCTCGCCGCCGGATGCTCGCCGAACAAGCCCAGCAGAGGTCTACGCCGGTTGCTTCGACACCTGCTCCTGCCGCCTCTGTGCCCGCCCCCGCGCCTCCGCCTCCGCCCCCCGCTCCTGCTGCTTCAGTTGAGTCTGAGCCTGCCGTTGCTCCAGCTGCCCCGCCGCCTCCGCCTCCTCCTCCGCCGCCGCCGCCGGCACCCTCCGTTGCGAGCCTCCCTGCCTCTGCACCTTCCGGTGGCTCTACGAATCCGTTCAATCGCCTCCTCATGAAGGAAGGTGGAAGTGCGACGTCCCCCCCACCTGCAGCACCTGCTGCCAATGGCAGCACTAACCCTTTCTTCAAGAGCCAAGCAGCCTCACCGCCTGCGGCTCCTCCTATGCTTCCATCGTCTGCGAGCCCCGCGCCGCCTGCCGTCAGAACTACATATCACACTGCACCTGCAGACGACGATGACGACTGGGATGAGATCCAGGAGAAGGACGAAGGCGACAGCAGCGAGGATGAGATTGACTCGTCGAGGGATACCCGCAACAGGATCGCTCAGCAACTGTTCGGCAGCATCCTTCCACCCTCCAGGCCGCAGTCGGCGGCTGCGTCGGGTCCAGCTCAAACGTCTGAACCATCGAGTCCGGTGCCTCCTCCGCCCCCGCCTCCTCCTCCTTCCGCACCTCCCATGGCTACCAACATAACTACTACTGGCAGTGTTCCTCCGCCGCCGCCACCGCCGCCCGCAGGCCCTCTTCCTCCCGCCGCTCCCGTGGCCGCGCCTGCTCCCAGCGCGACTGGGGATCGTGGTGCCCTTCTGAATGACATCCAGGCGGGCAGGAAGCTGAGGAAGGCGCAGACCAACGACCGTAGCGCTGCTCCTATATCTGGCAAGGTTCTGGGAGATACCGCGCCTCCCCCGCACATCAGTGCAGCCCCGCGTACGCCATCTCCGCCTGTGCCTGTCGCACCTCCTGCACCGGTCGAGCCGCCGTCCATGGACTCAACTCCGAGAAACAGCAACCGTGAGTCTGTTGATTGGTATGCGGGACTAGCGGCTGAAGGAGCAGCGCTTCAACGCTTCCCATCCGAACCTCTGCCGACTACAGTGGAGGAGGAGATTGAGGACGTAGACAATGCTGTTGCGCCTGTCCCTCAGATACAAGTTGACGCCTCCGATGACAATGCTCTTGCGGACGTCGACATGGCTACCGGTAGGCCTTTTTCTGTCCGCGTGAATCGATCTTTACTGACGGGTACCTTAAAGAGTACCATGTCCGCTCGCTCTATGCTTATGAGGCTCAGCGACCGGAGGAATTAAGTAGGTCGTTGCGTATCTGTGCAGGATCGTTGCTCACCCCCATTGTAGGCTTCGGCGAGAACTTGATCCTTACCGCACACCCCTCCAAGTCAGGCGGTGACTGGTGGTATGGTACGGTTGTCCGGGATGGCAAGAGCGGGTTCTTCCCGAAGACCTACGTTGAGCAGTTTACTCCAGGCAAGTTGCAGGCGACTGTCCGAGTCATAGCAGCGCTCTGAACAATTCTTGCAGCTATCGCTCATGCACTCTACGACTACAACGGAAGCAATGCAGACGAGTTGCCGTTCTCAGAAGGGGACCAGTTGACCATCGTCGATAGATCGGATGCGGATTGGTGGAAGGCAGACCAGGGCGGGGTGGTGTTCATCGTCCCCGCTGCTTATCTCGCACTTGCAGATGGTTAGTCAGTCATTCTACTCGCTTCCCCCGGCCCTTTTGTTTACGTTACCGGCAGGCTGAAGTGTCTCTATTTTCCCTTTACATGTATCTCTCAACTGAATATTGGACAATAACAAACTCTTGCGATAGTATTTGTGACAGTGCCGGTTGAGCCCGCCAGCGCAAGCTCGAAACCCACGGACGCAAATAGCTTAAGCGAAGCTCCCACAGTGCAACGTTCCGAGTCCCCGCTAACTGCCGAGCCTCAGGAGTCTGAAGAGGATGGGAGCAACTCAGACTACGTGACTGCCAGTGAATCCGAGTCAAGCGATTCTGACAATGAAGACCAGCAAGACGAGGAGTCTCATCGACAAGACCGAGAGGCTCGGGCTGCAGAACGTCAGAGAGTGTTGGAGGCAGCGGGACTCATCATCAAGCAGGAAGCCCAGCCACCTCCCCGTCCTGCAAGAAGGGCGAGCAGGCGGCGGCGGCCAGCTCCAGCAGTGCCTGACCGGTCTCGAGCTCCCTCCTCACCACATAAGAATCTGCCGCCTGTTCCGGATCTCGACTCGCCGAACAACTCGCTCCGGCTAGACGATGCGTACGAACGTTACGAGGCGTTCAGGCAGAGCCATCTCTCGATGAACAGACTGTCGATAGCCTCCGTAGAGAGTAGCTCCAGTCCAACATCATCGACATTTGCGTCTGCGTCCTTGACACCGACGGTGTCGAATTCTGAGGAAGCGACTCGGTCACAGTCACACTCGTCATTCTTGCACTTCTTCGGCAGGAGGACGCCTGCGAACGACGGCGAACAGCCCTCGGTGCGTCCCACGATATCTGCTCCGATTCTGCAGAGGGAGCCTTCTCCTTCTCCGGAAGCAGATGCTGCATTCGGTTCGGTATGTCATGTCCACCATCCCCGTAAGGCTATCATTTGACCTCGTGCCCTGCAGTCATGGGCAAGCCTCGTCGACAAGTCTGCGCTAGAAGGGATTCCAACCGGTGAACGCCGCCGCCAGGAGGTCAGCGAAGCTTCAATTCGTCGCATCTGTGCGCTGACTTGTCTGCAGGCGATCTTTGAGCTCATCGCGACCGAGGCTGCATATGTTCGGGACCTCCAGCTGATTGTGGAGGTATGCAAAATGGCTGTTACTTCAATTCCACCAAGCTAACCGGGTCTATGGCAGCACTTCTACGCCAACGTTCTGTCAATCCTTGACGAGAAGGCCAGGACCGTCATCTTCGCCAACGTCGAAGACATCCTGTTGATGAATACGGTATTCACGTTTGGCTCGTGACTGGAGGCGTCTCATATCTGATACTCTATTGTAGACGTTCTTGAGCTCTTTGGAACAGAGACAAAAGGAATGCCGCTTGTATGTTGACAGAATCGGCGACATACTGGAGTCCAACATGGCCAATCTCAATGTCTATATGGTCGGTTTCAATGAAGTCCATCTACGAAGTGACTCTCAACAGCAGCCCACAGGACTACTGCGTCAACCAAGCTACGGCGATCAAGGTCTTGCAGTCGCTGCGAGAGTCTAATGCGGAGTTATCAACCAGCCTGCAGGTTAGTACTCGCCATTGTCAATGTCTCCGCCAATCGACTCACTCTCGCGGCAGAAACT
>ML211473.1:0-25541 GCA_004369055.1 Polyporus arcularius HHB13444
TCCCTGTGACCCTGTCGTCAACATCGTGCTGGCTCATCCGCGTCGAGCCGGGTACGATCCCTGTTTTCGTTCGGACTTGCGCGTCGCCCAGCCCGCGGGTGACGCGCCATCCCCGCACGCGCAACGCCTCCCCCTCCCTCACGACCAGAGTCCCATCGCCCGAGTTCGCGTCGTGCGCACTCAACCCACGTACTTGTCCCGGCCGCGAGTCTTCCTCGTGCCCGACTGCTGCGACGTCGAGTCCCGACTCCGTCTTTCCTGTTCATGCGGTTAGGGATACTGCGAGGAGGTCCAAGGCTGTGGCCAGAGGTTCGGTGTATCCATATACGGACGGTCGAGACGAGGTCTAGGAGCGAGAGATGTCGAGGGCGCGCTGCGGAGAGAGCCCGCAGCGCGAGGACCTGTCGTGGATTCAGTCGCTAAGTTATGTCAGTTCGATGTACGCATATGTATACAGCCGGTCTGTCGCACTATGTATCTCTCTGTTCCGGAGTCAGACGAGGGTGCGTTTCGAGTCGCTTGCACGATGATGGCGTGCGCTACTTGTGCTGTTGATGCTCCCTGTAAGTTGTGGCGAGACGTCGAGGAGCCTGCCTCACGCACGAAATTCTTTGCCCCAGGACACGCTCGTCGATGCAGCACAATTCAGCCTGTCCGCTTGGATCTCCTGTGCGGGCGATGTTTCAGGCTCAAGATATCGATCACGACGTACATACTACAACCAGCTGAAGAGATTACAAGACATACCACATAGGAATCACGCCCGCGCATACTCTCGTCGCAGCGGCTACGCTCGCCCCAATCACCCGTAGATCCGTCTCCGACCTCAACACACATCGCAGCCAAGCCGGGGGTGTATACGAGGACTGGCCGCAGACGTCGGACACCGGACGTCGTCACAACTCACAGACGCGAAGGGATCCGGATGCCGGTAATCTCGAATCCTGCTGCCCAGACTCGGCTCGGGTATGCTGCAGCTGCTGTACTAGTACAGCGCGTTCGCGTCAGTGCCATTCTGCGCGGAAGTGGCTTGGGATGGATGGTAACTCACTGCATGGTGGCGGACAGTCGACCACCGGTCGCCTCGTGCGGGTCCACGGAACGCGGACTAACGTCACTGACCCTCGACGCCGGGGCGCTGCGAGTAGGAGAGCAGCCTTGAGTTTCGACTCACACGGCCATGGACGTCGTGTCGTACAGGTCTGAGGTCTGAGGTCTGAATGCTGAGTGAATGCTGGTGTGTCGCGACAGCCGTGCATGCTATGGTCGAAGATCGTTCGTCTGAAGTTGCATGAGGCCGACAGAGGCGGACATAGATAACCACCCATCTGCAGGCTACTAGCGGTCTGTGCGATCCGCTAACACCTGAACCTCCGCACGGCAAGCCAAAAAGGCTGATCTTCGGGGGATGTGGTCGCAGGCCCAGGTCTGAGAGTACGCACCGCGAGCTCATTGAGGAACGTCTGCGACGCTGTGGCAACGATGAGCATGCACGACGTCGAATGTTACTCACGATCGCAGTATGAGCTCCAGTGCAGGCCCAAGAGATGGCCGACCTATCCTTGGAATGCTGCGGAGTGCGCGGTGAGCTCCGTTCGCCGTTGTTCAATTTCGTGGCGTTGTGGCCTGGCTGACCGGCGGGCTGCGGGAGGACATAGAGACGAGGTCCAGACTCCAGACTTCCAGACATCTTTCTTGAACGCGGTAAGCTGATATCTCCTAAGGAGACGTGCCTCGGCCGCGCGCGAGCGCGATAAGATCAACATCGCGAGACAGAGCGATTGCTGGCCTTCCCCACCACTTCCCGGTGAGCGCGGGGCAGAGTCAACATGAAACCTGCGGTGCTGAGTCGCAGGCTCAGCGCGACGAACGAGTCGCTCAGACTATACTGTGAGATGGGGATGTTCGGAAGCATCTGGTCGTATACTAGAGGCAGGAAGGAAACACACCAAGACAGTCTTCCGCTCTGCAGAGGTACCTGCTTGGGGGTAGCGCAGGCATCGCTCGCCGAGGACCTTAGCGCGAGGATGCCACGTCGCGACGCGCCGGCATCGTGCAGATTGAATTATTTGAGGAAGGGCGAAGCACCACAGCCACATACGGCGTAGCGGGCGCATGCGAAGAGCTAGCTGCGAGTATGTGCGTACATAGCGTCCACGTCGTAGAGACTGTTGGGAAGTCCTCGCCATCGGCGCAACGCAAGCGGGGCATTCGCGCCGCGAAGAGAGGAATGGAAAGCCCCGCGAGGGCAAGTTCTCCATGGTGGTATGGCGCATCGACTGGGCACGCTTGCACGATGTGGGGATCCAAGCCGGAAGCGACATATGCGGCGGAGACGACATACCTGAAGCCCGGCAACACTGTCTGTCCCTGGACTGTCCGGACAGATGACCACCGTGTGGGACGAGGTACAGGACATCCACAGGGTTCTGCTCGTCGTGTCAGTGTTCGTAAGAATGCAACTGTGTCACTGTGTCAGGGCTTCGGTGCAGAACTCTAGCCTCTAGACCACCGTCGCATCCGCAGCCTGTCGAGCAGCGTCTGGTCGCAGACGACGATGAGCAGCAATGCACAATTGGAACGATTCCCAGGGGACCCTGTGCTTTCACGACCATCTTCCAGAGCCCAGAGCAGGAGCGAGCTATGAGCGAGACAGGCAGACGAGTGTCCAGAAGCGAGACATGATGATGACATGGGCGTCGACAAGCAAGCGTGAACTCTGGCGGCCATAAGCTCGAGCCGCTATCGACTCTGTCTTCAAGTTCTTCCCCGACCGCGACGACGACCAGAGCCAGCTTTGTACACAGCGCGCATGGCGGGACGGTCAGCGCATGTCCGCCGAATCTCGACCGACGCGCGGGGCCCAGAGCGGCGGCGGTCGTCCTCACACGGCGATGCGACGCCCCGCCCACGCTCGTCGGCCTCCCACTCGCCCTCGCCCATGCGCTCCCCGTCCCCCTCTCCAGCCCCGTCGGCACAGAATGCGGGCTCCACCGCCGGCACCGGGGCGGCAGACCACGGCCCCAGGCGGCTCGGATTCCTGGGCGACATCCTCCAGCTGCCGTCCGCTGGCCACCTCGTCGCCTCTTCCTCTCAATTGCACCTACAGCTGCACTCGTCTCATCTTGGAGCATCGCCCGCCTCGTCGTCTCAGCGCGCCGGGGCAACTCCGACTCCGACTTCGTCTACATTCATTCTTCCCCGCTCGCGACCGTCCTCACTCGCCAGCCCCTTCCTCGATGGCTGCTCAGACGAACCAGCCCAACAAGGGCCACGCTTCCCCTTCGAAGGTACGTACGTCATACTTCGCGGCTGCTCGGAGGATGTACGCGGGATGGGGTGCGCGAGGAGGATTGATGGCAGTCACGAGCTACGGCCACGGTGCGTGCGTTGAGCCTAGTATCGTTCTGTTTCGTTCGCGACCCTCTCGTCGCGTCTTCATCTCAATTGCATTTGCACCTGCAATTTCATCTCACCTGCACCTCGCAACATCGACTGCTTTGGTCGCTCGGCACATTGCTGTTGAGTGTAGACTCATCGCAGTCCTCGTCAAGGCACACGCTCGCCCTTCACTCCCCACTCGATGGCCGCACCGGCGGACTTGCCAGACAAGGAGGGATTGAGATTCATTCCCCTTCATGGGCCGGGCGGTCTGTGCAGTTAAACGTGGCAGTTGGAACGGTGCGTAGGGCCCACTGCATGGATGGACCATATGAGTGTTCGTATCTCATCGCTCACGATCCGAGCTGACGGGTCTGGGGATCATTTAGAATCCTGGTTCTGATTGTGCACTCGATGCCGGACAAGACCGCGTCCAGATCCTCATCTCCCTCCGCTGATCTCCCCGTACGCGTGTGGCTTTGCAGTCGGACGCGTCACGAAGCCTCAGAGTTGAAAGTTAGCGACGGCATCTCGCCAGAACGAGCAGCACGAGGCCACCATTCTCCAAGTATTCCTGACCTCCCTGCTCCCGGAAGCCGACACCGACTTATTCGGACTTCCTCGAGGCCGTCCGAGCTCGAGCACCCGCCATCTCCAAGGTGGTCGCAAGGAGCCGCCGTCTTCTTCGCGCAGCTCGGTCGCTCTCGACTTGGTCCGGTTGTTTCTCGCTTTCGCCAAGTGATATTGCCATTCCGGCTGAGCGGAAGTGCGTGGTGCGTGCATGATGCGAAGGCGGATCTCTTCCGCAACGTTGCTGTACAGTCGTAATAGCATCTTATCTATCAATGTGCGCGTGTTCCTTTGAACGAATATTCACCAGTACGACACTCTGGAGACGTACTCGAACGTGTTATGACTCTATCAAGACTCATCGCGACCTCGCAGGGTTGAATTCATGATAGGTACTGAAGTGGTTTCTAAGCATTGTCTGGTGTAGCTGACGCACCACGTCCTTAGCTCATAGGGCAAGCATGGAGCTGGCGAGCTGCGCTCGCTCGTATTGCGTTGAAGAGCATACAATCCACGACTTCTTAGCTCACGTACTAGAGGTCTAACCCTCCGGCATTGCCCTGCACGCGTTACCTGCGCCCTTTCACGCAACTGGTGCCGATAGCCTGAGATTGTACCGACAGGCCCTCCCCTCTAGCTGTCCGATCGCTTCGTGCTCAGACGCAAGCACGTGAACAGCGCGACATATAGAGAACCATCACGCTATTGTCCTGGGATCCTGGTGAGTCGCGGATGTCTCAGCATCAAAACGAGCTCGAGCCCCGGGCCAACCAATGAAGGTCTCGCGGGCTCGCTATGAACATCGCATCACGGTCTCGAAGACGTCCGGTAGTACTGCCAATCCTCGGAGGACGCACGAAGCTTTGCTCGTCATTCCGAACCCAAGCAGCGAGAGTCGTCTGCGACGGACGTGCCTTCGTCCTGCATTGCTCGATCGGGACTGAGGCAGCTGGTGTGTTCTCGCGGATGCGCGAACGCGCGCGAGTGAGCGGCGAGCGCTGACTGCTGCTTCCTCTCGGCACCAGAGCCTCGAGCTGACCGCGAGGACCGCACGCACTCGCTACTAGCATCACTTTGCGGTGTCGGGTACTGCCAGTACCGTTATTCCTGTGAGTCGCCGCCGCCCTGGACATGCTGCCCTGTCGTATCTGAGAAGACTGAAGTACTGCACTTCAGGAAGCCGGCTGTACGAGCCACCAGGTCACGGTGCAGTGCGTCCGAGGATGGGCGGTGTGGGAGCTGTCCTCACTTTGTGGTCAGCGGGTGAGTGGGATGGGCGCGCTCAAGCTCAGCGTGGTTCGACGATCAAGCGAGCGGCGGAGCCTCGACGCGGTCCACATCACGCACGAAGTTTCGCTCTCGCTCGTCAGACCGGACACAGTCTCGCCTTCGACCGCCGATATCAGAACTACTCCGCTCGGGCTGAGGCAGTTCATCCCTCCTCGATACAGGAGTGAGTACTCATGTCTGTATCCCCCAGTACGTGTTTGTGGGCGCACGTTCTCATGGAATCTGTGTTGCAGGGGCCATGTGCCGGAGTATCGTGGGACGAGAGAGCGCTGCGAAGTTCTCGCGCGCCCTTGTCACGACGCTCTTATCTTCCTTGATCATCGAGGACACTGTCGGTGCTCGAGAGTACTGCTGCCCTCCATCCTCTGCCAACCGTCGGAGTATCTCCTCTGTACAACAGGACCAACCCGACCTCGTGATCACTAATCTCTGTGCGAGACCGCCTCGCGATCGTGAACCGATCAGTGCATTCGTGCTCGAGAACCAGGTGGTTCAATAAACACTCTACTCTCACGTCCCAGGGTCCGCACTCGGTCTCCCTCCGGACCACGACAATCCCTGCTCGCTACCGCATCCTGAAGAGCTTGTTTCGCTCTTGCACTGCCATTACCTCCCATCGACCCGCTCGTCGGAGCTGACACAGGCCGACTCTACCCATCGCAAAACCGTTCGGAAGCGTCGATCTCGTCCTCTCGTCGTTTGACGTCCTATCCGTGCTTCACTCGCGGCCGTCGAGCGTATTTCCCGTTCGCTTTGTTGTCTCTTGGTTTCTTCCAAGGTGCGTGATTACCTCATATGTCGCGCGATGTGTTCTTCTCTCAACGACGCCTCCCAGAAGTCTCCCATGTGGGTCCTCAGCACCGACCGCGCGGAGCTGCACTTCTTCGCGTCCCCCGAGGATATCCCCGACGAGTACGCGATCCTCTCTCATACCTGGAACAACAAGCCCGAGGACGGACCCCCGGAGCAATCGTTCCAGGACGTCCGGAGAATTCAAAAGAAGTGCGCCAGAAAAGGCAGGAATCCCCGCGATTTCATGTCTCAGAAGATCAGGCGGTGCTGCGAGCTCGCTGAGAAGCACGGCTACAAGTGGGTCTGGATCGACACCTGCTGCATCGACAAAATGAGCAGCGCCGAGCTCTCTGAGGCGATCAACTCCATGTTCCGGTACTACGCACTTGCAACTATCTGTTACGGATATTTGCGCGATGTCGACACTGTGGTCTTCTCGCGTCAGGAGTTCGAGAAGGACCTCGACTCGCAGGCCGAGCAATATGAAGAATTATTGGAGAGCAATTGGTTTCGGAGAGGGTGGACTCTCCAGGAACTCATCGCTCCCCGCTTCTTCGTCTTCCTCTCGTTATCTTGGGAGATCATCGGAACGAAAGCGGACCTCGCAGAGTTGCTTCAAACGCACTTTGACATCCCCGCCGCTGTGCTCCGGCTTAAAGTCAGTTATAAAGAGTTCAGCATAGCTCAGCGCATGTCTTGGTTCGGACTTCGGCAAACAACACGGCCGGAGGACCAGGCATACTGCCTCCTCGGACTTTTTGAGATCCACATGCCGCCACTCTACGGCGAGGGTAGGAACGCGTTCCGACGACTACAGGAGGAGATCATGAAGCAGTCGGCAGATACAACGCTCTTCGCATGGACAGGAGACCTCACTGATTCACCGAAGGAGTGTCTCTTTGCTTCATCGCCGGCGGACTTCACGTCGTCCGAACGGCTTCAGACGCCTGTGTACACGCCCCCGGGACAAGTACCGGCTGATACTACCCGCGATGTGAGTTGATAACTATTGATTGGTGGTGGGTAGTTGCTGACGTGCGAACAGAGATCAACTTTCGGAGTACGCGCGGACACAAACGACATGACGTTTGCTATCACTCCAGCTGGAGTCCGCGCCAACATTCCCATCTTCACGTGGAGAGGCAGAATATACGGAGATCTAGACTGGTCTTTTCCGCAAGGGACCCGTGTTTTCCTTCGTCTCGAATACGACCCTGACAGTCAAGCGAGCTCATCCCGCCGCCTAATCTACCAGGTCGGCCAACCTCGCCTAGTAACAGCGATCGACTCGGTAACTAACTGGGCTATATTCCCGCCTGATGAACGCCCATCGTGGAAGGACGTCCTCATAAGACATCGACCTCTGGTGCGTCGGGCACCCGGCCATCTACCAGATTCCACCACGTCCAGATTCACTCCAGCTATCCCAATGCAGCTTACCTTCGATGCACCTGTCCGCTTTCCCGACGCTTGCATTCGGCAGTTCTTGACGCAGTCCAAGTCTGACTCCTTTGAGATTCGTGGTGCGGGGCTTTGCTCTCCATGGACGGATGACTCCAACCTGCCAACTGCGTACGTTTTCGTGGAGTATGGCCATTCCTCCATCATCAAAGTAGGGCAATGTCAGCAGGGACGGTCACCCGGAAAGCAGCGCCGGCCTAAAGCCACATGGGCGACAATCAGCGAGATATATGTTCATGAGGAATATGAAGATATGTGGGAGGCGGAGGTCAGCAAGGCTTCAACCAATGCTCGGCACGACTGCTTACAGGACCACGTCTCTCGGTGGCCAAACCTCCGAAAGAGGTTCACGATGGACCGCGGACGCTTTGTGGCGGAGGTGACCCTGTCCTTTGCACCTTGTCCTCTCAATCCTAAACGGACACTCGTGCTGGACGCCTCATACCGTCGCCTTCCGTAAAAAGCAGGTTCGTCACATCAGTTCACACAGACCTCGCTCAGCGGAAAATTACGGTCTTCTGACCCTCTGACTGCCGCAGACATGGATCCTCGAAAGAGCTCAACCGTTTAACAACTCACCCGGCCCGAGCACGACGTCCTTGATCGACTGTCTAGACAATCCGCTTCCTCTGCTACTGGACTACGTCCTCGTGGGTCGCCTATGGGACCCATGCGGAAGGCGGTCCTCCTCTTCAGTCTTGTCAACATCGAGCCACCCCACCCCATTCACGTTCAGCTTCCGGTCAACACCATGGCATCTCCAAGCCACACTCCTCGCACGTCACCAGCCCTCCTACTCCACGAACGAGGTGCACCGCTCCCGCACGCGCGACCCCTCCGCTGATGATCAGAGCCCGTCGGCCGAGTTTGCGCTGTGCGCACTCATGCCATTTTCCCCGAGCGCGAGCATACCTGTATCTTCCTGCCACCCGACTGCCGCTTCTCCGCGACCGAAGTCGAGTTCCGACTCTGTCTTCCCCGTTCGGCAGCCGGTCGGCCCAGGGATGCTGCGACTCGACCATAGCCCTTGAAGGGATGAGGGCATCGTTCGCGGCCGGCCGAGGCGAGGAAGATGGACTGAACGCGCTGTCGCAGGGTGCTGTGGGGAAGAGAGGATTGTCATACCGTTAGTTCGTGGACCTCCCATGGACTCGTTCGATACGTACTCGTGTCAGTTCGATACGGCTAGTTCGTTGCTTTTGTATAATATCTCTCCGCCCGGGTTCTTGAATCGGTGTTACGATTGACTTTCAGACCGTGAGACGGCTCATTACCGCAGCCAACTCCAGCCTGTCCGACGCATTGCTTCGAAGGACGGACGAGGTTTTCAGGCTCAAAATGTCGATTACGACGTACGTACGTACTACAGCCGGACGAACGACAAGATAATACATGCATACATATTACTGATCACCCGTGCGTAGGTAGCCGTGCGAGGCCTACGAAGGCCTGCCGCCCGTAATCTCGCTGCTCGGACACCGCTCGCATTGTGCAGCGCGTTCGCCTCGGTGTTCTGCGTGGAAATGCTTGGAATGTATACGCGGAGGAGCGAGAGACCGCTAGACTCCTCCTGCGAGTGCGACCACGTATGAACGTCAGAGATCCTGGCCGCGAGGTGGGGGAGGGTTGCGTTCGTCCCCAGGTGTACGTTTTCGAAGCTCTGCACTGTAGGGATGCATGCGAGTGTCTCTTGACGGCGCGCTGCATGCGACGCCCACAGATGTCTGGCAGGGGGCGTAGGGGGCCTTCCGTCCATCTGAGGCATCGCGTGGGGACGATGTAGGATGCCGACGAACGTAGAGCACCACACGCGGTAAGGCCAGTGGTCTGACCAATGCTAGTGCGACCTATGAACGTACACGCGACGGGCCTGGGTATTGAGCTTCTGCGGATCCCTCGAGGATAAGATGATGTGCAAGACGCTATTTGGATAGTACGGCCCCACCGGCGAATCAACATAATTCGGGAATGCGGTATGCTCCCCTGAGAGGACGTGCCTCGGCGGCGCGGAGACGCGGTGCGGTGACCGTCGCACATGGACTCCGATGATGGAGGGGAGCGAAGGCCGACCTTCCTCAATGCCCCCAAGATGAGCGAGCGCGGCGCGAAACCAACGTAAGGCCCCGTTCGGTAGTCCGGTTAAGAGTAGGTTTGGGCCGGTTTCCCCGCCAAAAGTTACTCGTACTCCCGCTTGATGGGAGTGGAGTACGGGCGGCTAGTGGAATTTTGGCGGGGAAACCGGGTGAAACCTACTCTTAACCTACTCTTAGCTGGACTACCGAACGGGGCCTAAGACTTGTGGTGCTGAGTTGTAGCGTGATGAACGAAAGTCCGAGATACTGCAGCATGCGGATGTTCAGCAGCGTATAGTCGTAGCCAGAAGACCTTATGCGACCTACCAATGAAGCTTCCCGCTCTGCAGACGTACCTGTATGGGTAGCCCAGGTATCGTCCGCCAGGGAGGGCCCGAGTGCGGTGATCTACTAGCGGACCACGGCTGGGCATAGATTGGGCGTATCAAGGAAGGATGCATACCAAGCACATACAGCGCGCGCGCTGCAAGAGTATCGGTGGTGTCGACGCGCGCAGTAGAGACTACCAAAGGTTGGGAGGTCCTTGAATTGAGGGACTGCAGCGCCAGCGCACCATGGATCCCTCCCTTCGCCGGCCTTGCCGGGTTCCTAACCCAGCGAGCACTGGCAGCTGTATCCGTCCTACTTCTCTCCATCGTCCCAGCAGTACGCAACCGCCGCTGGAGAGGGTTGAAAAGGGCCACCAGCACCACTACTCCAAGACGGTGCAGCGCATCGATTGGACGATTTGAGCCGCGGAGACGACATACCTGGACCCTGGATGGAGCATGATGGCTATTGCTACTGCCTTGGACAGTCAAGTATGTCTCCTGGCAGATGCTGACCATGCGGACGAGGAACTTTGCTTTCTGCGTTGATGTTGTAAGACCGCGCCTGTGTCCGAGTCAGGGCTTCAGTACACCGTAGCATCCGCAGGCAGAGCAGCGTCCAGTCGCAGACGAACTTGCGCGTCCTTGACGACGTTCGGAGTGTAAGATGCCACCGTAAGCACAGAGCAGGTCGGAGAGCGAGGAGGCGAGCGAGCCACGAGCCAGGCAGACGAATGTCCAAAGCGAGAGTTGGCGAGAAGCTCCTCTTTGTCCTTGTCCCCCACGCGTCGACGACGACGACGGCCAGAGCCAACGCGCGCATGGCGGGAGACAGCGGAGCGGGTGTGTTCCCACCAGGTTCCCACGCACGCATCTCCTCCTCCGTCCGCGCGACCACACCACCGTCCCCTTGGCTTGCCCATGCGCTCTCAGTCTCCCTGGACAGCGCCATCAGGAAAGCACACAGGACGTGAGAACAGGTGTATGTCCCAGACGGCCAATTGAAGCCCCAAGCTCGGATTTCTCGACAACATCCTCAGCTGCCCTCAGCACAAGCTTTCTCTCGAGCTGCTCCCCAACCCCGGAACCGCCGGAGAGGCCTGGACATCAGCCATGCTTCTGCAGAACAACTCTTGCCTTCCCGTCGTCGCCGTCACCCACCCACATACTCGGACTTGCGCGCTCGTACAGGATATCGAGATCGAGGCTTCGAACTGGTATCTACTGGTATCCTCACGGAACGCGAGAACTGCGCAAACCAAGGTCCGTACTGTGCGGAGAACTCCTAAGTTCTGTCACTGACCAGTTGGACGCGCACTCCTGATCAGGACGGTTTGCGGTGCCGTGCGCTCTCGAGCAATCAGGCGGGACGGACAGCTGGTGCATCAAACCCGGGTACGAGGTATGACGACTAGGAGCCCGGCGGGAACGTGCTGACGTTTGTTCTAGCAGTATTTAGGCTGAGAACGCGTCGGAACACAAGTCCGACCGATGTCTATGCGCGGATACGGCGACTCAGGATTCACGGCGCCGTGGTGTCCTCTGCATCCTGCTGTTCGTCGCCCAGAGTCGCATGAGTGACTGACGTATCCCTCCTGCTCCTTGGCAGCCCACTCGGGGGCGATATCACGCGAGGTACAGCGATTTTTGCCAGCTCTTTTGTCGGTCCGGGGTTCGATGATATTGAAGCTGCAGCGGAGCGACTGTGACCGCGTGTCTGCCCAGGATGAACCGTATGCTCCTCCTGATCTCGCTGGAGTCTATACGAAAGCATGAAGTCACTGTCTGTCCTCGGTACCTCGGTACTTACGCTGGACAGTCGCCAAGCCCTGACGATCTTGTGTCCACAATTTGAAGACATCCGTGTTCGACCAGCGGCCCGACCCTAGCGGATCTTACGCGTCCATCCCATTTGTCCGATCGCACCTCCGAAAATATATTCGTGGGGTATGTCGTCGGCGGCAGAGGCGCAGTGCCCGGCCTCCGCGACAGCGCCGGCTGAAGCTTCTTTCTCCCATGTGCACTCGATCAACACCGCAGACCTTGACACGGTCCCCTTGTCAAACCGGTGGCGGTGTCCTGTCGTATCTTAACCTTCCACTCTACGTTCGTCGTCGTTCCCTCCGTACCACGACGACTCCCTCTCCAGTCGACACAATCGGCACCAGTGCAGCTGCTCTCGCTTTTCACTCGCATCACCATCGTCCCCTGTCCGCGCCTTTTCGCAGTTTCACCCTCCTAGTGTCCATCCACGCTCTACCCGTCAAGGTGTGTGATCCAGTCGTATGTTGCCCGACGAGTCATTCCATGACCACAGCGTGTAGACTTCCAGTCCGATGTGGGTGCTCAGCACCGATCGCGCCGAGCTTCACTTCTTCCCTTCCCCCGAGAAGGTCCCGGGTGGCTACGCAGCCCTCTCGCATGTCTGGAACAACACCCCCGAGGACGGGCCCCCGGAGCAGTCGTTCCAGGACGTCTGGAGAATCCAGAACGAGCACGCGAGGAACCTGGGTCGGAACCCGCGCAACCGTGTCAGCGAGAAGATCAGGCGGTTCTGCAAGCTCGCCGAGAGCCACGGCTACCAGTGGGCCTGGATAGACACCTGCTGCATCGATAAGACGAGCAGCGCCGAGCTCTCCGAGGCGATCAACTCCATGTTCCGCTACTACGCCCTCGCGGGTGTCTGCTACGGATACTTGCGGGATGTTGACAATGTGGTCTTCTCGCAGGCAGACCTCGAGAAGGCCCGGGCGTCGGCCGAACCCTATAGCGACCCGCGATACACTTCCTTCCGGCAGAGCGTCTGGTTCAGAAGGGGGTGGACTCTGCAGGAGCTCATCGCCCCCCACTTCTTCGTCTTCCTCTCGCGGTCTTGGGAAGTCATCGGGACGAAAGCAGACCTCGCAGAGTTCCTCGAACGCGAGTTCCGCATCCCCGCGACCGTGCTCCGGCTCGAAGCCAGCCATACCGAGTTCAGCATCGCTCAGCGGATGTCTTGGTTCGGGGCTCGGGCAACGACGCGGCCGGAGGACGAGGCATACTGCCTCCTCGGACTTTTCGACATCCACATGCCACCGCTCTACGGAGAGGGCCGGAATGCATTCAGACGGCTACAGGAGGAGATCATGAAGCAGTCGACCGACACGACGCTCTTCGCATGGACGGGACGCTGGGACAATCCTGACCGCACCACGGACCGGTGTCTCTTCGCTGCCTCGCCCGCAGATTTTGGGCGCCGCAGCTTCGAGATCATTTACACGCCTCCAGAACGAACACCGTTATCGGCGGGTTCATTGCAGGAGGTGAGTTCAGCAGTGTTCTCTGGTCGTGCCTAATTGCCAGCATGCAACCAGGACTCATCCCCGGTCGAGGGCCATGATCAGGACGCCGACGACATGACGTTTGCCGTCACTCCGAACGGAATCCGGTCCTACATCCCCATCTTCACATGGAGAGGCGAAATATTCGCCGATCTGTACTGGTCTTCGCGCGAAGGGCGCCGTATCTTCCTGCACCTCGAACACGACCCTGACAGCCCCGCGGGCTCATCTCGTCGCCCTTTCTATCGGGTCTCCATGTATCGCCTGGCGGGGGAGGACCAACAGGGTAACAAGTACGCCGACGTGCGCCCGCTTGATGGACCCCCGTCGTGGAAGGAAGTCGTCATACGACATCGACCCCCGCTGCGTCGGGGCCCAGGCCAACTACCCGATCCCGCCCAGTCCGGATACATCACCGCTATCCCGATGCAGGTCTCCCTCTTTGCGCCCGTGCGCTTTCCCGCAGCTCGCATCCAGCAGTTCCTGGTCGATTCTTGGTCGAAGTCCTTCAAGGTATACGGCGCCGGGCTCAAGCCTTCGTGGACGGCCGACTCCAATCTGCCAACCGCGTACGTCTTCGCGCAGTCTGGCCGTTTCACCATCATCAAGGTGGGGCAATGTCAGCAGGAAGCGCCTCCGACTGAAGAGCCTCCGAGCCGGCCGACTGCTGCTATATGGGCGACCGTCACCGCCGAGATCATACCGAGCGTCGTCGTGGAGGTGGAGGATAGGCTCAGCAAAGTCGCGACCGACCCAACGCACGACTGTCTACAAGACCACGTCGCACGATGGCCAGATCAACGAAGGACGTTTGAGCTCGGCGCGCCAGTCTGGAACCCGGGCGAGGTGACACTGTCCTTTGCGCCATGTCCGCTCAATCCGGAGCAGACGCTCATCCTGGACGTGGTGTACCGTCGTCCCTGATCACCACGTAACAGGCTCGTTGTCGCCTACTCGACAGATCGCGCAGAGCGGAGCATCCGGATCTGACGCGTTACATGTCCAGACTCCAGACATCGGATCCATGCATCCTCGGAGAAGCCCCTCCGCTACCGGATTGCGTGCGGCACTCGTGGACCGCCTATATCACCCGGGAGGAAGAGGTTCATCCCCGTCGAGCTCTCGGTCACGACAGAGGCAACGGGCATCGCACACACCCATCATGATCTGCCACAGCACCGCACGTCCCCAACTCTAGAACGCGGTACCGCAGCTCCAGGAACGAAGCGCACCACTTCCCTGCAAGAACGCGCGTGATTCGCCGTGACCGCTTCGCTCATGGCCAAACCCCGTTGCCCCGAGTTCGGCTGCGCGCACCCGGCCGATGCGTCGTCTCCTTCCTACCGCCCAACTGCTGCCTTCCGGGTCGTCATCTTCAGCAGCGACGTCGATTCGCGGCCCCAGAGGAAGGCTAGCGCGTTTCGTGTTCAATATCGTTGGAAACACAGTCGTAGCGGCTGCGAGCAAGCTGCGAGGACCCAGGAGGACGAGAGTTCGAAGCGGGATGCTCGAGAACGCAGTCACGGTCTCGGATGTGTGGCGGCGTGAGGGGCGAGAATTTTCGTTCAATAAATCATAGCTTACGGACTCTGTGGATATGTACGAGATCATATACTTAGTCCGAGACAGCAGCTTCCACTCACTCGTACTGAGTCCTTTGACGAGGCTCTCAAAACAACGATATAGATTTGAGCGATACTAGAACGCGATTAAAGCGGTTGCTACCCATCCGGTCGCCGCATACAATCCATAGGATACTTCCTGCAATCCGTGATCCTCGAACTTACTCAAATTCCTAGTAAGTAGACCTGGCGTCCGTATCAACTTGATTTCAACATTTGTAGCTGACCAGCTATTTCCTTAAGGCAGCACGGTTGAGTCTTACAACGATTCGGGGCTCAAGATCCCGAGATATTGGGGAGACTTCGAGTTCAAGGTGGTCGAAGTCAAGTCGAAGTCGAAGATGCAGCTGTAGGAAGCGCCCGTGTCTGCAGATGTGCAAGCGCGCGTGGCATCGTGGTCAGACACGTCCACGACGACGACGCTGCATCCTCCTGCGAACTCTGGTCGGTCCTGCCTGCTGTATTCCTGGTCTGCGATATGTCTGCTCCGCAGAAGCCCGGCTCGAAAGACACACACCCACTGCCTCTCAGTTCGACGCTGCACGACCTCGCTCTCCTGCGCGCATCCGATCTCGACTTCGCCTCTCTCCTCCCGCAGCCCTCTCAGCATCAACAGGCCTCCTCGAGCACTACCAGCTCAGCATCGGACGACGCGTCCCCAAGCTCGAGCGACGCAACAGTCGAAGCGAGCGTGCAGCGGTCGTTGGAGTTTTCGCGCGAGGCTCGGGCAGCGCTGCGGCTGCTCCACACGGACGCGGTGGAGCGTGAAGGAGGACGGGTCGAGGACGTGCGGGGACGGCTGGAGGATGTGGTGAGCGGTCTCGATGCATGACGTGTTCGTGGGTGGCCGTCTGTTCCCTCGCGGCCATGACGAAGACTCGCTGCACGTCATCGTATTGCAACGGTTATGCGTTCGTCCATCAACGCAGTGAATGGCGAGTTTTTGCTGCTGTGGGTGCGCGAGGAGACGGCCGACGTCAGCGTTGTGGAGCAGGTCTTCGCCAGATGTGGGACCCTAAGCGCATCGTCAACCGCCCCGCCCAGTCCCCGCCGCCTTCGCCACCACATCCATTCTCCGCATTCCTCTTTCGACTCACCGTCTCCTTTGTGGCAATCACGCTCGCGGTGGCGCTACTCTTCGCGGCGTCCTGACGTCACTTCTCCATCTGTGCATATAAACCCCTGCCTCCTCTTCGTCGAACCTCGCAAGTCACTCAACCTCTCTTCTCAACACGCCACCAACAACCTTTCTCATCCTCCCATTCATCTCATTATGTCCCACTACGACCACGAGAAGCACGTCGCCGCCGGCCTCAAGGCTGCCATCCACAACCCCAACGTCTCCGACGAGGCCCGCGAGCGCGCCCAGGAGCGTCTCGAGCAGGTCAGCGGTGCCTCCGCGACCCACACCGGCGGCGTCGACGCAGCCGGCCACGAGACTAATCGCGTCATCGGCGGGTACAAGGCCACCCTCCACAGTACGTCTCCTCTGTTCTCCGTCCAGCTCTGTGCAGGGAACCGTCATGCTCACCTTCCGCGCAGACCCCAACGTGAGCGAGGAGGCGAAGCAGCACGCCCGCGAAGTCCTCAAGAACGAGGGCGTCGCCACCGGCGACGACAGCGACGACGTCCACAAGACCCGCGTCAACGCCGGCTACAAGGCCGCGCTGCACAGTACGTGGATCCTTCTTTCCGTATCTCCCTTGATCGCGGTGTTGACTCTCTCCGCACCACAGACCCGCATGTGTCCGAGGAGGCCAAGGAGCACGCTCGCGAGGTTCTCAAGAGCCAGGGCGAGCTCTAAGCAGCCTCCCGCGCTGCCTTCGGTGTTGCATCTCTGTGCCGTCCGACCTCCTGAGAGGAATGGCACGCACGGACTACTACTTTCTTGCTGGATCCTGTACGACTATGTGTATCTGGCGCAGCCGCCTAATTCTGTACGAGTATGTGCCATAATGGAGTCGCGATCTTGTTGACGATTCTGTCTACCATCGAGTGTGCATGCACGTCATTGCTATCCACGGTCGTGATCTGTCTGATTCTGTCCTATGTACGTACTCGGTATGTATTGATGTCGGCTCTCTGTCTGTTGCACTTTGCAATTGGTTAGGCCCATCCGTTCACTACAACTTCGGGTGCACTCGCCAGATCTCTCCACCCTTTTGCTAGTAACGAGCCTTACCGATACCAGGTGTAAGTGCGCACATATCGTGACCTCGCGTTCCTGTCTCCTTCACGACGTTCATGAGCGTTCCATCATGTCCTGCAGGCACGCACATTAACGGAGGCACAAAGGCTCCGTATCCCCGGTACGCAGGTACACACCCGCCAGGCCCCGTACCTCGAGGCCTAGACGGGCCCCTCGGACGCGCACCGGCTCAGATCTCAGGAGTCAGAGTTGCATTAGAGTATTCTGCGCAGAAGACACCCCGAAAAATACCGCGTACGCCCGGTTTCTCTGCGGAAGACGCGTTCGACGTGCGTGGCCTGTCAAATGGCTTATGAGCGCAATATACGCGGGCGGGCTTTCTGAATCGTCGCGGCGTGGCGCGTACTGCACGGAAGTGTACTTACTGAACGCCGCGCGAACGAGGCTCGACGTGAGCGTGTCGGAGTCGTTAGGAGGGAGTCGGTCCCGTACACCAGGTCCTGCAACCAGTCGCTATGTAGTCAGACCTAAGACAGAGTAAGTGAGCAGTCAGACAACAGACCACGAGGCTCTCAAACATGTGTGAGCGATGATACATCCCGGGACGGCGGACTTTTCTTGGTGCCGCTCCGTCCGTCTGGAGCCGACGCAACATGAGTCAATGCACGAGGCACTCTGACTCTCGCAGTGTACCGCAGCTCCGTACATACATATTTACGTTCCGACAACGATGAGATGGTGAGCGGAATGCGACGACGACATGTATGGGAACATGGATATGTGCATGGGGCGATGGATATGTATGTGTGTGTATGGTGGGGATGTGAGTATAGCGATGGACGAATGCCAAATTTGAAGGTATAATATGCCTAGTATACAGTGCACGCAGGGTACAAACAAGACCGCAGACGAGCCGTGGGTAATCCAAGAACGACGACGATACACACGAACCGACACAGAAGCGCAGATGCCGACAACCCAAGGCCCAAGAGGTGAGAGAGGTGCGAGGGGTGTGGGTCTTCGCACAAAGAAAGAGAGAAAGAAAGGAATGAAGGATCCGCAAAACAACGGACAAGGCCAATCGAGGGGCAAGTCGTCACGGCGGCGTCTCAGAGCGCAGACGCATCTCCATCGGCGTGTCGTCGAATATCCGCGCCGCGCGCTCCTGCGTGATGCCCCATTCGAACCACCAGCTGTCCGCCGCGTCCTCGGGGTCGTACGCAAAGATCTTCTCAATCGCCTGTCCGCACCGTCAGCCATCAGCCCCCTTTGTACCGGCGCAACGTTACGACGAGATACGCACCTCCATCATCTCCTCGCTCGACCCCGGCCCGCCCGTCAGCAGATTCAGGCTCTTCACGCCCTCTTCCGCCTGCTTCCGCAGCTCCCGATCGCGCGTCGCCGCAAGCCCGGGCGGGAGGTTCACCGCGAAGACGTTGCTCGTTGCTGCGCGGATCACGCGCTGCACGCGCCCCTCGCGGATCTCCTGAACCGCGTTTAGGAACTTGGGGATCTGCTCGCGCGAGTGCAGGTGCGAGAACAGCCGGCCGAGAACAGCTGAATCGCCCGTCGCCATGCCCGCTGCGTAGAGCGAGCCCGCCTGCGCGTACGTAGGATGTCCGTTAGCGACGAAGGGAGGTAGGCATAGGGCAGGCTTACGGATATGGGGTGTGCGGCTTCGCCGATGGCGATTACGCGTCCTTGGGGGTGTACCCACTCTTCGAGGAATGGCCGCTCGACCATGGGGATGCAGATAACTTTGACGGACTCCTGGGCGAGTGTGACTAGTCTGTGGACGAACGGTGCGATCAGTGAGTCTGCGAGAGGGCGACTCTCGAGGTGTACACGCACCGTGGATCACAGCCCGTGAGCCATTCGAGTAGTTGTTCTTTGTCAGCACTCCCTGGTGTTATGTCCTTATCCACCCGCGTGACGTAGACGAAGAGCGTGAAGAGCTTCCCGCCGGTCTCGGGCTCTTTCTGCACGAACGTCAGGCGCGTGCGACAAGCGAAAAAGTAGTGCGTAACATACTATGGGGAAGCCGAGGGCACCATAGCTGGAGCCGAACCAGGAGAAGACTTTCCCCTGCACGCCGCGCATGAGGAGCAGGTCGAAGGATCGAAAAGGAGCACGCACGTTTTCCCTGAGTTGCCGCAGCATCTCTGGATCGTTCAATTTCCCTAATGCTGCTTCCGGCACGATGACGCTGTCCCAGGATATGTTACGACGATGAGGGACGCGAGGGTGAGCGACTCACTTGAAAAGCTGCAAGCCCATCGGAGTCTCCGTCTCCGGCTGATGGAGAGCCTTCATAATACTTCTCCTGACATGGTACTGCGGGACATGGCACCCGTCCGCGCCGACGATGACGTCCGCAGTGAGGACCTCGCCCGTGGAGAGCGTTAGGTACGGCCGCTCAGCGTCGGGGTGGATGTCGACAACAAGACAGTTCGTGCGGAGGTCGGCGCCGTGCTCGCGAGCCGACTCGGCTAGGATGCGTCGAAGATCTGCGTACTTTGCGCCCGATAGAGTGTGAGAAGATAAGCCCTGGGGAATCGGGGTGTGGTAGCGGGCATGATGACGTACGTGAATTAGCAGGAAGTCGCCGCCTGTCTCCTCGAGCACCTCCTCCTCCCATTCATGCGAACCAACAACGGAACCTGAGTCGTCTGGGGGAACGGATGAGGGTGATGAGAACAACAGCGGAAGACATTACTCACATTGCGCGAAGAGAACGCCCTGCGAGCGGACCGCGACGTCGCGAAGACGCTTCTCCATCCCCCATCGGTAAAAAACCTTTGAGGCGTTTGGCGGTATGCGCGCACCGGCAGCGAGTGGTGTCTGCGCATTGGCAGCTGAGCTGTCGCGTATGTCAAAACAGATCTGCACGACGCACCTTGTCGAACGAATCTGAATCATCGAGCACCGTGACTCTGTGTCCGACACGGCTGAGTGCGATGGCAGACGTGAGGCCGGAGATGGCGCCGCCGACGATGAGGAAGTCGATGGGGAGGAAGTCGGGATTGCGCTGAGTGATCTAGTCGAGTTAGTCGCGTAGTCGCGCGACGACAAGCTTGGCCGGAACGCGTACTGACCATGATGAATGCTCAACAGCGCAAAGAAAGGACTCGTGACGTCGGGGGCGGGAGTGAGCTCGATGGCGTGCACGACGGCGATGGGGAGGAGAGACACGGAAATCGGGAGGAGGGGAGAGGGAGGGCTCGGACTGGGCCAGGCGGGAGGATATATACGCGTTGGATCAGGCTAAATGACGAGGGTAAACAGCTGATCTCAGACTCCGATCTCAACCATCTCTCAATCCTCCGATGCTTCCGCCCCAGCAATTAATTCGGGCCTCGGCGGTGCATCTGCCCAAAAGGGCAGCCTCCACGGTGCACGCGACACCGACGTCGCGCCAGCCGACGTCCAGCCAGACCGCCCGGTCCAAATGGAGAAGCCTCCGCCGCCATCTTCAGGTACAAAGTAGCGGTCCGGTCAAAAATAACGATCACCATCGCCATCTAGTGACTGGAGGTGACTGGTCTACTCTCATTCTCCTCCTCCTTCTCCTCCTCCTCCTCCTTTCGTCATGATGTTACCGTTGCGAGCTTGCACTGGCAGTCCTTCATAACTGCACAGCGATTTTTCAGCATATCCGGCGCCCTCGTCATACTTATCTCCACTCTTCAATCAGATCGTGCCAATATCAGGCCGCGAGTGCGAGCGTGTGCGAACCAAATGGTAGACTGCGAGTGAGGTTCTAGCCAATCAGAGCGCAGAGCAAGTTCGGTCCGGATATGGTACTACAGACGCCAGAGAACAGGAGCCTTTGTTGGCAAGATTCGGTTATCTTCGGTTGCGCTTCGAACTTCGCATCGGACCACGTCCATGACAAACCACAAATCGGTCAGTACGAATTCAACTCTTCTGGCCGCTGGACGTTGGACGCTCTCAGAGCCCTTTGATGGCTCGAGCGAGACGAGCCGACGACCTGCTTTCTGCGCTTCAGCCTCAACGAAAAAGGAACCCAGGAGATGGAAAACGGCCGTATTGATTAATCCCTCCTGTCTATTCCCTGCATACTTCACCAGTGCGTATATACGACGGGAAGAGGGAGGGAGCGTGTTGGGTCGGAGGAGGAGCCTCTGTCGCTTGTGGCCATCTTCATGAGTCAACGATCTCTTAGTGCATCCAGCGCCCAACGTCCAGAAGAATTGAGCAACACCAATGGTCGAAGGCGATCAACTCACCGCAGCCACTCTGTTCAATACACATGCAAGGAGCGGCCACCAGCTGTTCACGAACGATGCTGTACTATACAATGGTGGCTATGATATCTGAAAAGAATGCAGCACGTCAACAACGGCATCACGGAGCAAAATCAGCACGCACGCTCCGCCCCCGCGCTAGCTATCCACCGTCGTACTCACAGACACCCCAAAGTCGACTCCCGGCGGACTGTCATCGTCCCGAGTCGACCACCGCTCCGCCCGCTCCTGCATCACCCCCCACTCGACCCACCAGTTGTCCGCCTGGTCCTCCGGGTCGTACGCGAACACGCTCTCCACCGTCTCTATCATCTGCTCGCTCGTCTGCCCGCTCGCCAGCCCCGCGATCCCCTCCTCCGCGCGCTCCTGCAGCCGCCGGTCCCGCGCCTCCGCCATCCCCGGCGGCAGCGACACCGCGAAGATGTTCCCCGCGGACGTCTTCATGACGTGCTGCACGCGCGACTCGCGGATCTCCTGAACGGCGGAGAGGAATGTGTCAATCTGCTCGGGTCGGTGGAGGTACTTGAACAGTCGTCCGAGCACTGCTGCGTCGCCCGTGGACATCCCGAAGGCGTATACGGACCCGACCTGCGGTGACGGGTGAGAACGGGCCCCGAGTCCCGAAGAATATGCTTACCTGTGTTGGATGCGCGGCCTCGCCGATACAGATAAATCGTCCGTCTGGATGTACCCAGTCTTCGAGCATCGGATGGTCCACCATCGGAATCGCGGCCACATGCGCCGCGTGCTTCGCCAGCTGCATCAGCCTGTGCATCCCCACCCCGTCCCATTAGCATCCGTCCCGATGCGCACCTAATAAACGTACCTAGGATCTGCGCCCTTGATCGAGTTGAGCAACGCATCGCGGGTGCTGTTCCGCGCAAGCAGCGGGTCGCCCTCGTTCTCCAGCGGCGCGTACACGTACAGCGTGAATGCCGGCTCGCCCGTCGTCGCTGTCTTCTGCGGGTCAAGGTCTCGATGCAGTGCGCGGTGGGGCGGTGAGCGACTTACCATGGGATACGCGAACGCGCCGTACTTCGACCCGTACCATGTGACGACCTTTCCCTGGAGCACGCAGGCCGTAAGCTGGATGGAACACAGGTGACGCCGAGCGACTCACCGTCGTCCGCAGCATCTCAAGGAACTCCTTGTGCTCCCCCTGGTCCACCATGTCTGCTTCTCGAACGACAACACTACACTCCTGTCAGCTTCTCTCCCCACAAGAAACAAGAAGGGACGCGAAACACGCACTTGAACATCTGCATCCCTGTCGGCTTCTTCGTGTCCTCCTGCTCGTGCGCCTCGAGCAGGTACTTGCGCGCGATCCACCCCGGCAACAGGTACCCGTCCGCCCCGACGACGACGTCCGCTGTGAGGACCTCCCCGCTCGTGAGCTCGATCGACGGCCGTGTCGCGTGCGCCGTGATCTTCGCCACCGTGTTCTCCGGGCCGTACCGTATCGTGGCGCCGTGCTCGGCCGCACACTCTGCGAGGATCCTCCGGATATCCGTGTACTGCAGGCAGGGGTGCGAGAGAAGGCATCGCGGACGGTGAGACGCGACGAATTGGCCGGAGGAAAGGATAGACGTACGTGTATGAAGAGGAAGTCGCCCCCGGTCTCCAGAAGCACATCCTCCTGCCACTCGTGCGACCCGACGACGGACCCAGAGTCGTCTACCCTCATGATTAGCTGAAACATACGCGAAACGTTCGAGGCTGAAACGTACACTGCGCGAAGATCGTCCCCTTGCACCTGACCGCGCACGCGTGCAGCCGCTCCTCCAGCCCCCACCGGTAGTACATCTTCGTCGAATTGGGCGGGAGTCGGCACCCCGCGTCGATCGGGGTCTGTGCACGGTGAAGTCAGGATACACGAGATCAAGAACGCGAAGCCCGGAAGTACGCACGGCTTCGAACGGATTCTCGATGTCGAACACGGTCACTTTGTGTCCGGCGCGGCGGAGCGCGATGGCGGCGGAGAGCCCGGCTATGGACCCGCCGACGACGAGGAACTCGATGGGCATCAAGTCTGGCTCGGCCTGCTGCTTTTTGCGTTCGTTCGGGTAGGTCGCGATGCGAATGACGTTGATGGTGAGCGTCTGTCTGACTTCTCCCGCGCGAACAAGAGAGTAGCGTACCATTTTTGAGTGGTCAGAACCTGAAGTTCAGAGAGAAAGAGAGCGGGAAACGGCGAATGAAGGGGGTATCAAGCAGACGTGCAGAGCGAACAGGACAAGGGAGGTGGCAGACGATGACGGACGCGAGACGACAAGCACTGAAGCAGGCAGGGATGATATATGTTGCGCCCATGCGATGACCCGTACTTATGGTTAGGCGCGGCGGATGTGGACGATCGCGCACAGAGAGATCTTGTGCGCGCCGATCGATCGTCTCGAGACGCGTCGCGACCTCTCATTGCCTCCGTGAGTCCGTACGACTTGAGAGAGCGAGTTTGTCTGGACATATGCCGGCGGGACGCTGATATGTGTGGTTTGCCAAATGGACTCAGAACGCAAGACGGACGCGAGAATGAAGGTTGTGTTTCGGGCTCGCTGGGACGTCACGCCGCTGGGATTCATACGTACGTTCGTCAGGCACGCTGAAGGGAAAGTTGACGTTATTAGCGTTTTCATCAGAGCGTCCAGATTGACCTTCCGACAGGACGTACCACCGAGCCTAGGCATCGATTAGTACCCTATAAAACCTGATTCGAGCGCATCACATCGAGCGCTGTCGAGGCGTCGGAGCGTGCACGGAGATGCACGGAGGTGCAGAACCTTCAGCAAGTCGTCTACATATGCACATATATGATGGTAATGAAATTGCAGAAGCTCACCAGCAAGTATGACTGCGATGCATCCGGCGGTCAGACAATTCGCCCGATGCCCGTACGCGGTGCCAGTATTATTGTTCTTGTTTGCTGTTATTTCTACCGGGGTTGTAAAGCCTCGGTCCTCGGACACCGACCGGCGGCGGAGACTCGTGTGTGTCGCTGGAGAACAGCTGCATACAGCATCATCATCATCTAGGGTCGACGCACGTCCTGGGAGCCCGGAGAGCAAGCTTGAAGCTGGGAGGTGTTCATCCGCTTACGTCGCTTCAGGACGCGATGTCTTGAGCCTCCTCAACCGAAGTCATATCGTCTCGCAAGTACGCTTGCATGCCACAAGGTGCCACATCTTGTCCAGGTCCATGATTGGAGGCTCCGACTGGCGAGCCAACCAGCGCACAACATCCAGCGACCAATCGAGAGCCACGCCGGAGACGAGGGCGCAGGTGGGCGCGGGCGCAGAGCTGGTAACAAGGCCGGGGCAGCTGCGTGCGCCACCATCAGACCGTGTGGCCACGCGTCTCGAAGTGAGTCGCCCTGGGTCGCCAAAAGTCTCGGCGGAGGAGAAGCAGTCTCGCGGGAAGAGGCCACTGCAGGTCGTACCGGCGAGGTTGTGGTTCAAAGGCAAGTTGGAGGTCGCAGGCGATGGGAAGAAGCGGACAGTTCCCAGCGTACACAACCTAATCGCGATATGCGCTTACACGTAACCTACCGAGCGCTCTGCGTCGTGCGACAGTCCCTTCTTTCAATCGACATACTATACTGTACGTACATGTATCTTGCCAATGAAGCATGCTTGCACGTATCGAATGGACGTGCACGCGCGCAGGGGTGGTGCAGATACATTAGACAGATAGAGTACTTAGTAGTATACAGTAAGATACCTGGAGTACCGATACACGGACAGAGCGCAACGCAACACCCAAGAAAACAAAATCACACCGAGGTCATATCTTGTACCCCTCAATCGGAGGCTGCCTCCGCCTCGCATCCTGCAGCGGAGCACCAGAGGACCCCGGGACACTGTCCGCCTTCAACCCAAGCCCGACCAGTTGTTCGAGCATCTCCTGCACGTCGCAAGCGCGTCAGCGACATAACCCCGCGCGGCACGTAACAGAGAATAGGACGCACCTGTGCCTGGTCCCAGTCCATGTTCTCCTCGTCCTCCTCCTCTGCCGAGTGCTCTTCCTTCCCGACGCCGAGACCCCACCCGCCCATGCTCATCCGCGTCGAGTTCTCCGGGTCCGGGCTCCTGCAGACGGAACTTCGTAAATATGCTGCGCAGCTTGATGGCACGCAAGCACGCAGGACCGATGCGCCGTCCACGCGCACGACGCCCGAAAGAACGACACGCACCTCAAGCTCTCCAACAGCTCCTTATCCCTCTCCCTCCCCGGATCCGCAAACGACACTCCCCCGCGCGGCGTATCCGTCTCCCCCTCCTCCCAATAATCCCC
>ML211474.1:0-25530 GCA_004369055.1 Polyporus arcularius HHB13444
CGTCCGGGAGGGCCTATGCCTGATAATTGTCCGGACAAAACGCGAAAATGTCCGCATGCCTGATACAAAAATCCGGACAAATTGAGGCTGCTGGAGGAGGAGCGCTCGTGAGAGCGCCCGATTTTGAGCGCTTTTTAGAGGTTACCCCCCTATTTTTGAGCGAAAATGGGCCGAAGGCCTGATAAAGTCCGGACATTTGGGCCTCCGGAGGAGGCCCGATACAACGGACAAATTGGCCGAAATTCTGGAGGTTTGTATCAGGCCTAAACCGCCATTGTCGGGGGTCCTGGTTTGGTGGTCACTATGGGCGCCACAGACAGCGTCGGCAGGCCCTGGACCCCTGACAACCCCTGATCCAGATTCGACGGCTGCTGGGAATATGATTGGCTCCCCGGGGAGATATGCCGGATGGTTTCCCCTGAAGGCATCCTTGCCGACCTTGCCGCGCTCCGGGGTCCTGCAGAGGAACGATGGCTTGCCGGTCCGCATGACCGTGGCGACGCGGGAAATCCTGGCGAGGTCTTTCGTCCATCGCAGACGCGACTTCCCATGCTAGAGCTTGGAACAAGGCCATGACCTCGTCACGAATAGCCCAGCCCATCCTTGTTCCTGCCTTGTACTCTCTTTCACACGAAAACTGGCCGGTATGTGGGAGGAGAGCTTGAGAGAGCTTGGGAGACATGCTGAGAGATGCCGGCGGTTTTGCAGCGCAGCGAACAATGGCATCATGTCAACTTATCTCGCTCGTGATGGCGGCTTTAGACGACGACCTGGATCGGAGATATCTCTGCGTGCTGGCTCGAGGCTGCTAAATCCGGGGCATGCGCTGATGCAGTGAGTGCTCGAAGGAAGCCAGCCAGAATTTGGGATACATCTTTCTCACCACCACGCACAGGTCTCCTCCTCTCCCTCTCTCCTCCATCTTCTGACGGTTCCGACACGAAATCGCCGTCCCCGACGGCGCCCCAATGCATTGAAGGGCATGCTGGCGACTGGGCTCAAGGTCGTATGGTTCTCCCTCTCACTCACAGGTGTGTACGCTCCTCCCAACGCTTGTAGACTGCCCTCACACTTCCCCCATCCAAGGCTTTCTGAGCAGCATCGCTGCGCTCCCCGCCTTTGCGCAGGCGCTGGATGGCTACTTGATACCCGGACTGTACACTGCCACGAACTTAGTACTGCAAGGCCTGTTCTGCCTCGGTAAGTCGCCATTAAGCGTGCGACATGACAAGAGAATGACAGAAGTGGGTTGGAAGGCATGATTTGGACGATGGACCCATTTGAGATGCCACGAACGTTTTGTATAAGTGCGTACTTCGCCTCCGTTCTTGTGCTCGCAATGTCCAGCGGCTGACGTGACGCGGTCTTCAAGTGCAACCCGCTCTCTCTGGCGTGGCGTGGTCATTCATGACAGTGATCACGAGCTGTGTGACCTTTTCAACGTCTTATGCGATCCTCCGGCCGGCAGGCGGGGTGCCCGCAAGCCCGGCGTACATGTGCGTATTCCTCAACATCTTCCTCAGCTCTACCCAGACATCTGAGCGTCTTCCAGTCGGAGCCGGCTAAGATGGCATCATGCGTGTCTCTTCATGGCTTTCATCCCCATGGCCGCTTTCGCTGCATATTTAGTCCTCGTGCTCAGATTCGATGCCGTCCAACCCACTGATGGTATGAATTGCGACGCGACGAACCCAGTCTGGTAGGGCATATTCACTGATATTGCTCTAGGTCAGCTACTGACGTGCCCGCTTGCACAGGGTCCGTCTCCTCAGTTATGCAGGGGTTCCGCTGCTCCTCGCCCTCCCGTCACTCCTTCTGACTTGCGCAGCAGCGTTCCAGTTCTACATTCACTCTTCTCGCTCCCCTGGTCATACTAGTCGCTCATTCGCCCATTCCAACGATCACTTTACCCCAGTTCCCCTAAGACGACAATCGAAATTCAGGCTTAATAACGGTTGGCACGAGGCGAAGGGTGTGGATATGGAACCATACACCACAGGTTCCATGCCCGAGCTAACACCTTCGTCCACCCGTCCCGGCGCAGATCAACGCAGCGTGACGCCATCTGGCACGATCGTCGTTGCTGAAGCCATCCCTTCACCTCCGGACTCCCTATCCTCCGCCCGCGGGCGTATGTCTACTGGCCGCGCCCCAGTAAGCCCTGGGGTCGCCCAGCCTGGCATGCGTTATCACCTACCCTTCCAATGGCAGCCGCCATCTCCGCGCAGCTCTACCGACCTCTTCCGCGACTCCCCAGAGCTCACCTACTCCCGACAAACGCCATCTCCCCTCGTGTTCGCGATGCCTGCTGACGACCCCAAGGGTCCCAACACCACCATGGTCTCCGTGACCTCCAACCTTTCCGAGCGCATATACGAAGCAGCACCGTGGCTCAAGGACGAGAAGGCGGCGTACCTACGCCAGATAGAGAGGGCGAACAACGCTCGCAAAGGCGAGATCACCCACGACGATGACGAACATTACGATGCAGTAAGCGGCGACCTCCGGTGGGTCAGGAACTCTGACGATACCGCCACTGTGAAGTCCGAGCTTGAATTTGCGCGGACCCCGCAGCGGGAGGTGTTCGAAGAGGTCGCTTGGAGACCTTCCCCCGTAGATCGTGCGTGTCCGCTCTAGCCCCGCTCGTCGTCCCGCTTGTCCCCGCACGGTGCTAACCTCGTGTCTTCTTCGCAGCTTCAACGTATGACGCCGGGTTGACCGAGACCCCAATACCCAACTTCACACGGATGGTGTGGCGGATTCTGTTCTTCCAGCTCTTCTCGTCCGCCACGCAGATCATTGCGACGCTTTCTTCTCTTGTCGACATGTTCACCCAGAACAAGGCCCCGTCGGCGTTTGGCACGCAGCACGTCGCGCTCATCCTCGCCGCGTGGGCACCGCCAATAGCGTTCGGCATCATCCCGTGGCGGCGGAAGGCGCGCTGACCTTTGCTCGAGTATCCCTTTGGCCGTTGCCGTCGCAGCATCCTTCTTCTCGTATTCGTCCTCTTTCGTGCGCTCGAGCTCGCGCTCAAAGTACATATCACCTAGGGCTCGCCAGTGTTCCCGGTCTGCTACTGATACCTATACCCTATGTAGGAGTAATGTGTTTCTACTCTCGCACACACGCCGTTCGACCTGCTTTGCATACACTTTCGCATAATCGTCCCCACCCCCACCCCCAACTCTTCTCCCTGCTCACACGATCGTTGAAAGTTCTCCGCTCTTCGTTTTGTGCTCGCAGGCGTTGCGTGTGTCCTATATCTCCCTCCCACTCTCCCTGGCCTCTCTGTCTCTGACAAGCTGTACTATAGGTATTGTACACATAGTGGAACTTTCCCTCGTTGTCTTCAGATTCTTGCTTGGAATCACTGTCTTTCTGCTGGTCCCTCTGCACTCGATCAAACCTTTAGCGTCCGAAGCTTGGTACCTGCCAGGACTTGCAGCGATGGAGCGTCGTGCATGCGAGACGTGCAGATGGCGCGTTGAAGCCCATAATTGACTACTATCTACGTATGATGAGATGCGAGAGCAGAGCGATGGCGAGACAAGAAGCGACGATGATACAAGAAGAGCACTACTCAGAACCCACGGCGCGAGACGAATCTCTGGTGAAAGAGGCGTGATCATCAGTCAGACCAGCGAGAAAGCGAGAGAAGCTAGAACGCACCTCTAGATCGTGTGATGTTACTACGCCGAGGACGAATTTGCGGTCCCAATCGGTGACTATAGCGAAGATGTTATGCTTGAGGAATTCCTCGAGCTCGGCGAGAGGTGTTGAGGGCGAGATGATCGTGTACGGGGTCGAAGCTGTCCGCTTGAACTTGGTCATGTACTTCTCCACCTTGTCGTCCTTCAGAAGAGAACGTCGAGGCCAGGACGCGAGATGAATGAATGGGGAAGACGCGAAGGTGTGGAGAGAGGGGAAGCGGTGGCTTCATTGAGTACAATGTCTGGCGTGGTGCCGAATAGGAGCGCAGACTCACAGGATTCGCATCGCCCGCTTCCCATTTCGACTTCAGAACGGCGACGTCGATGTAGCCCAGCAGTTTCCGCTTCTGGTCAAGCACTCTGTGTGTGGGGTGAAGGCAGAGAGGGAGGCGTTAGTGGTGAAGTCACGTTCAGTGGCTCCCCGCGAGAGAGCCTCCGAAGGTTCGCTGCTCTGAGCCGTCCCGCCCATTCATTCGCTACTCCGTTTCCCCCATTTGCGTGCGCAGCTGCAGATCCTTCGGAGGCTGCCACCCTAGAAGCGTAGGAGAAGGACACGGAGATAAGGACTTACGGAATGTGAGAGAAGTCGCGCTCGTAGGCCATCTCTATCGCGCGTGAGATGGCCTCATCTGCTGGGAGCGCGAACGCCGGGGGCAATTGCAAGTCCTGGGTGTCCCGCGAGTGTTCGGAGGAGCATGTGCGGGTGAGTTTGCGCTAGACCACAGGGGTGCTGGTGCTGACCTCGACGACTGCGCCTCGGTACTTGTCTGCAGGCGGCCGGCTGAGGGCGGACTGGGCGGGAAGCGTAGCTGTTGTCGTCGCCATTTCGTAGAATTGAATGCTGGTATGAGAGACTGGTATGCGCAGAGAGCAGGATAGAAGAGCGTAGGAGATCGTGCAGGACGTCGAGCAGGTTATAAGCAAGAAAAGCGAGCGAGCGTACCAGGTCTGGTCAGGCCATTCTCGTCGTACAATCCTTGTCTCGATCATGGCCTTATTTTCGGCGTTTCCCGAGAGAGAAATGATGGAATAGTCCCGTATATGGAAGTATCTTCCAACTCAGAAACCGCGTATTTTGTAAGCCCTAGGATGGGGTCTGTAAGCGACGTGCACTGACGCGTCGCGTCCACGGTCCAGTGTCTGCACCCTCGTCTGCATCTTTCTCTCCTCCCCACTCGTCCGTCATGCCTGAAAGCACGAAAGCCACAATCGCCGTTCCTGCTCAGGATCCCAAGAAGAAGAAGCCTGAGGAGAAACCTGAGGAGGACGTTAAGGATGGTGCATCTAAGAAGAAGGACGAGGAGAAGGAGGGCGAGGACCTGGTACGTGCTTGCATTGAGTGGAGTCGGGCAGCCTCCTCACATCGCTTTTGCTGCAGTCAGAAGAGGACCTGCAGCTGAAGAACGAACTGGAGATGCTCATCGAACGTCTGAGGGTGAGTCTGCTTGCACATGGACGGGACGCGTACGCGTACTAACTGTGGCTGATCGCAGGAACCTAATACCGACCTCTACCGACCAGCCTTGGAGACTTTAAGGACTCTTATTAGGACATCAACGTCGTCCATGACCTCCGTGCCGAAACCCTTGAAGTTCCTCCACCCCCATTACCCGCAACTGCAGGAGCTGTACGAGACATGGCCTGTCTCGGACAACAAGGTGAGCCTCTAGATCACTGTAGTTTGCGCGCATGTTTCGCAGAGCTGCGAGCCTATAATGCATTTGCGAAGGACGGTGCTGACATGTCTATCAGAGCCTCTTCGCCGACATCCTCTCCGTCCTCGCCATGACCTACTCCGACACCCAGCCCCGGGGGACGCTCCGCTACCGCTTGCTCTCTGCCTCGCTCAGCCCCTCGAAGAAACTCTCGGAGCCTGGATCGTGGGGTCACGAATACGTGCGCCACCTTGCAGCTGAGCTGGGCGAAGAATACAGCTTGCGCGAGTTCGATGAGACAGGCGAGGAGAAGACCACGGACGAGAACCGAGTTCCTGGCACTGTGGAGGATCTGCAAGCACTCGCAATCGAATGCGCGACGTTCCTTCTCCAACACAACGCGGAGCCGGACGCGGTCGACCTACTGGAGGAGCTGGAGATCGTGGACCGCATTGTTGACATTGTTGACGATAACACATACGAGCGCGTATGTCAATACATGATTCGGTAAGTGAGATGACGCTTGGGTTGAGTGTCTCGCGCTCACGTCGGTGCAGTTGTGTCAACCTTCTTCCCCCACCAGACGACCTCTCCTTCCTCCGCACGGCGCATCGCATCTACGCGAAGCACCACAAGTTCCCACAAGCACTCACACTCTCAATCCGCCTCGGCGATCCCGAATTGATCCGCAAGGACTTCAATGCGCCTGCCAATTTGACTATGAAGAAGCAGCTCGCGTTCATCCTTGCGCGAGCACAGGTACCCAAGGAGTGGTTGGACCCGGAGGATGGTATGACCGACGGCGAATCGGAGCTTCCTGAGGAAATCCTCGAGTGCCTCAGCAACACGCGACTGAGTGCACAGTTCAAAGAGTTTGGCAAGGAACTCAGCGTCCTGGAGCCCAAAAGCTTGGAGGACGTATACAAGTCACATTTGGAGAACACGAGTGAGTTTCTCGGGACGTTGCGCCCACTGCGACTTCTGTCTCACATCGCTTTGCAGGGTCAACAGCTGCCGCCAACGTCGACTCGGCAAAGGCAAATCTGGCTGGAACCTTCGTCAATGCGTTCGTCAATGCGGGATTCGGCAACGACAAGCTCATGGCGAAGGCGGAAGAGGGAAACAGCTGGGTGTACAAGAACAAGGACCACGGTATGCTCAGCGCCGCCGCGAGTCTTGGTCTGAGCTTGCTCTGGGACACCGACGAGGGCCTCAGTCAGGTCGACAAGTACACGTATTCGTCGGAGGAGTACATCAAGTCCGGTGCGCTGCTCGCGACGGGTATTCTCAACTGCGGTGTCCGGACGGAGGCCGATGCTGCGATGGCACTGCTCTCTGAGCACGTCGAGAACAAGTCCGTGCCGCTGAAGACGTCCGCCATCGTTGGTCTCGGGCTTGCGTATGCGGGCGCGCAACGGGAGGACGTCATGGCGTTGCTTTTGCCGTTCGTAGCAGATGACAGTGTGTCGATGGAGATCGCGTCGCTGGCTTCGCTAGCACTCGGCTTCATCTTCGTGGGCAGCGGGAACGGCGACGTGGCGAGCACGATCCTGCAGACGCTCATGGAGCGCGATGACAAGCAGCTCGACGAGAAGTGGGCACGCTTCATGGTCCTTGGTCTCGCGCTGCTCTATTTGGGTATGTTCGCGGCATCCCCGTAGTGTACAGCCACAGCTAACGAGGCGTGTTGCTGTCAGGTCTCCAAGATGCATCGGACGCAACGATCGCCACTCTCAAGGCAATCGAGCACCAGATCTCGCAAACAGCTGTCGTCCTTGTCGACATGTGCTCCTTTGCTGGCACCGGTAACGTCTTGAAGGTCCAGGAGCTCCTCCACTACTGCGACGAGCACATCGACAAGACACCGAAGGAGAAGAAGGACGATGACGAGAAGAAGGACGACAAGGACGCGACTACGGAGGAGCCTCCGAAGGACGACACCTTCCAGGCCTTCGCCGTCATCGGTATCGCGCTTGTTGCGATGGGTGAGGAGATCGGGTCCGAGATGTCACTACGACAGTTCAACCACCTCGTGCGTTCACTCGGATACTTCACCTGTATATCTCGCTCACGTTCGTTGCAGATGCACTACGGCGAGCCGACAATCCGCAAAGTCGTTCCTCTCGCCATTGGTCTCGTTAGCGCGTCAAATCCCCAACTACCGATCATGGACACGCTGTCGAAGTACAGTCACGACAACGACCTCCAAGTTGCGCTCAATGCGATCTTCGCGATGGGTCTCATCGGCGCGGGCACGAACAACGCGCGACTAGCGCAGATGCTCCGGCAGCTCGCGGGCTACTACTACAAGGAGCCCGACTGCTTGTTCATGGTCCGGATAGCTCAAGGCTTGGTGCACATGGGCAAGGGCACAATCACCATCAACCCCTTCTTCTCGGACCGCACAATAATGGGCAGGACAGCAGTAGCGGGTCTCCTGGCGACCCTCACTGCCTTCACAGACGCCAAAAGCTGTAAGTGATCCTGCTGTTTTGCATGTTTTGACCTGAGTACTGACCGTCCACCATAGTCATACTGGACAAGTACCACTGGATGCTCTATTTCCTGGTGCCTGCGATGTACCCGCGATTCCTCATCACGCTCGACGAAGAGCTGAACAACATCGCCGTGACCGTGCGCGTGGGTCAGGCAGTCGACGTCGTCGGCCAGGCCGGCAAGCCAAGAACGATCTCCGGCTTCCAGACGCACTCGACGCCCGTGCGGCTGGGCACGACTGAGCGCGCGGAGCTCGCGACGGAGGAGTACATTCCGTTCGCGCATGTGCTGGAAGGGTTCGTCATCCTGCAGAAGAACCCGGGCTGGGAGAAGGAGGACAAAATGGACATCTGAGCACGCGTTTTGGTCACGTCGGTAGTATTGTAGAACCTTGCTTTCGCTGTAACTGTAATTCTTTTTTTCCTTGCATTTCGTGCTTTCGCGCGCTGGGCGACGTCTGCGTGAGTGCAGTTTTTCCAAGTCATCTACGGATTGATTGATCGTCAGGTGGACTACTCGAGACCAGAGTATAGAGACCAGGTGCCGGGCCCGAAACTCACAGCACAGTATCACTGGCGAAAGCGCAGTATATAGTCCAACGAAGTCTCGCTGGCAGCCCGAGCTGATCAAAACAGTCGTGAGTACCCAACGTTCCTGACAACTGTACAACTTCACCCTGGGTGATCTGAGTCATCTCAGCGCTGCACATTTCAGAGAAAATCGTCATGATCATCGTCGTATATTACAGGATAGTGTACCTTCGAGGCATAACATGAGTATACAGACACCTCTGATGGATCCACAGAGTCGCACTCGAACCCTCTCCACTTTGTGGGGGCTCTGCGACCGTGGCAGTAAGTACACACTGCCATCTGAAGTGACGCTCGAGACTCGACCTGTACGATGCGACTGGAATGAAACAAGGATCTAGGGTCTCAAATTTGCAGGCTCGTGGTGGATTGTGTCTAGCTCGATAGCAGTGGTCTCTTCTCCGGCGCTCCCAAAATAGAGGTCGGATAGTGTGACCCCGGCAGACATGAACTGGGTGCTGAAGCTCACAATGGACGGATGTCGGCGAGGGTCCATCGCAAGTCGTCGCAGATTGAGGAGCACATGAGAGCCCTGCCGCCACATTCGGTCAGGGACATTGATGGCGAAGGCAGACCGGTTGGCATATACTGACCGCGTACGACATCACTGAGAGCTCCCAGCTGACGAAGGCGGATAGTTAGCCTCCTCGAAGCCGCAGCGAACGTCACTGTGTCGCTTACAAGTAACAGATTCCTGCGAGCGTGTTCTTCTCCAACTCGTACATCAAGGTATTGAGGAGCATGATAGCTGGGTAGAATAGGGTCAAGATTTATCATTGCCTGCGGCGCGCAGCGAGCGACCTACCGAAGATGATGGCGTATGCCCATGTACCGTCTCGGACCAGCGTGACCATGATGGGCTGTCTATGGATATTATTGATCTCCAGGACCGAGAAGAACTTGTACAGCGTGAGGAGGAACAGAGTGGTCTCGAAAGCCAACGAGATGGTCCTGCATGCATTCGCGTTAGCAGTCGCACTCATATCAAGATAAGTAGAAGACCGCACCAGTAGGAGAGGAACATTTTTGGAGTGGACGTAATGAGGCACTGCGGGGTGAACTCAAACTTCGGGACGGTGAGAGCGAGGATGCTGCACATCGCCACGACCTCCGTCACAAAGAGCACATACACCGTCCTGGTTACTATCCAGTTGCGATTGTACATGGCATATACTGCATTCTCGAGTGAGTTCTCCAGTCGCCAATCCCGTCTCGGAGGCGAGGACGGACGTACTGCGAACTATGAGAACAACCTCCACGACGACAGTGAGGACTTCGTTGGCACCGAGCTGGTAGGCAATCCACGCTCTGCATTGGAACATGTTGTAGACGTGGCCCTCGGCAGCCATGGCGACCAGTCCAACGAGGATCGAGCTGACACGTCGACAGTGAGGAATCAATGAGCATCGTATGCATGGTGCTCTGACGCTCACCATTGTACCAAGTACGGTATGTGTCGAATGAAGAGGTAAGCCCACTTTACCCAGCTATTCGGTGCCCTAAGACTCGGTTAGAGAATGCGAGTCGGCGCACAGCACATACCACTCACCGCCAGATGTATTCTACCTATGCACCATACAGATGGTCAAAGTAAGACGCCTTCAGCAGATGAGTTAGCGCACCTCCTCGTCCAGATTGATCAGCGTGTCCCAGACGAGGAACGCCGTGGCGGCGCAAGCCAAGTCCGAAGTCACTACCGCGGAGGCGTTGAGCGACATCGGAAGTCGACACGAATCATGAAAACTTCAGGCTCACAAGTGCCATAGTTATCCGCCCTCGAGCTCACTGGTCCGGCGGCCGAGTCGAAGAGGATCATGAGGTTAGCCGGGGTTGATGATACATGGGGCGTAGGGCCCTCGGGAGTCGTAGGCGAGGCCGCCAGCTAAACGGCCTGGCCAAAGTTCATATAGTCTCAGAGCGCCCCTGCGTCGCGCGCCCGCACACGCTCGCTGAGCCGGTGATAGTATCATGGAAGGGCAGCCCGAGTACTTGACATCCGATAGCGGAGCGCGTACCTGGGAGTCTTCGAAGGTGGCGATCTCATGCTCGTGCGACCCTCCTACCCGCGAGGCTTGCATTATTAGGAAGTACCGTATTCGGGGCACTCGAACGGCCGCAGGGCCTTATCTACCTGAAGTCAAACATGAAGGGTTGTGTTTTCCTGGATGCGAGCGCGTCAGCGTACCGAAGGGAGACACCACCGAAGGCGTGAACACGAACCTCCCGCGCACCTACGCCCACTTCTCGACCACCTTCCTCACCACATCCCACGTGTCGCCCTTGGTCCCCCACGTCTCACCCTGCCCAGTTCCCCACGTGCCGTTGCTCCATGCCTTCCCGAGCGCAATCATCTGCGCGCTGACGGTCGCCGCGTTGTACGCCGCGCCCGTCTGCTTCGTGTCCGCGAGGTACTCGACGAACGCCGCCCAGCGCGGCCTGTAGTACGTGCCCACGAGGCCCGCCCACGCCTTCGACGCGTAGTCGTTGATCTCGCCGTCAGGGCCCCAGAGCGTGATCTGGTTCCGCGCGTTGTACTCGAGATACGCCGCGTACGCCTCCGAGTTCTTGTCCTTGTCCTTGCCGTGCGCCCACGAGCGCGCATCGCGGATCCAGTTGCTCAGCAGGAAGTGGTCGTTCGTCGCCAGCAGTGCGTCGAGGTCGGCGAGCAGGTCGAGGAGCGTGTGGCCGGCCGCGCTCACGGCCGACGGGCTGGACGTGGTGTTGTACGCTGCCAAGAGGACGTCGTAGTAGTCGATGAACCGGTTGGAGAGGAGCTGGCGGGCGACGTCGACGACGTCGAATGCGAACTCGGGATTGAGCTTGAGCAGCGGCTGCTGCTCTCCGGCCTTGAGGAGCGCCTTCAATGCAGGAAGAATAGTGGTGTTGGTGTCGTATGGAACGCGCGTAGGATGGTGGCCTGTGCGGTTCGTGAGACCCGTCAGCGCCGGCGCGAGTTCATAGATGCTCTTGATCGCTGCCTGGGAGCCAGGATCCGTATTGCTGTAGACCGTAGCGGAGAGCAACTGCCAGGCGTCGGTAGCCGCCCTCGGAAGAGACTTGACATTGTACCGCCGAGCGACCCAGCCATCGACGTAGGCGGCGATGTTCAGAGGGGTAGGCGACCAAGCTTGATCAAGGAGGAGGTCGTACACAATCTCGTTCCCCTCCTGGCCCTCCGGCGTCAGCCCGAGACCCTTCATGCTGCTGCCAGGGCTGTGCAGCGCGGTGAGCGGTCCGTGCGTCAACTCGTCCAGATTGCCCTCGAATCCCATGTTGCCGCCGTAGTTGTGCAATTCGCACCACACCCACTGCTTGCCAAAGTAGGACGAGGTGCGGTTCCACTGTGGCTGCGCCTCCGAGTACAGGTCGAGAATGATCAAGCTGTCGTTCCCGGGGACCCCGCCAAGGTAGGCCTCGATGCGCTCGTTCGTCCAGAAGGCGGCGCTGCTGAAGAACAGCCATCCTTGCATGAGCCAGACCGCGTCCGGGTCCGCCGCGCGCAAGCTAGCGAAGGTTCCTGCCGTGACGTTGGCGAGGTACGCCAAGTCTCCGCTGAACGGGTTGTTCTCGTTGTACTGGTCAAGCGTGTAGATATGTGACACGTTCCCGTACGCCTCGCGCTGCTTGGAGATGAAGGTCGTCTGCAGCGTCGTGAAGAGAGGGTCGAACGGGTTGAGGAAGGTGACGTTCGTCAGAGACTCGGGGAAGCCTTCCCACTGGCTGCCGTTGACGATGGATGCGTTGGGGTAGAGCGTAGCAAGAGCACGCGGGACGAAGCCCGTGAACGAAGGCAGCACTGGGGTCATCCCCAGCTCCGTCATACGACCTATAATACGTTCCTGCAAGGCGAACTGATCGTTGACCCAAGTGGTAGGCAGGTCTCCACCCCAGCTTCCCTGGATATTACCGAAGCGGTTCCATGCTTGGAAGGCGGGCCCGGAGAGGAAAGTCGCGATGTCGGTGTCCGTGAGACCAACTTCACGGAAGGTCTCGATGAGGATGTACTCGTACCCGACCCAAGCAAGGGGTAGATTGACGCCGCGAAGAGCCAGCCAGTCAAGCTCGAGTTCCCATTGGTCAAAGTCCCAGAAGGCGGTCGTATAGTCAAAGGTGACCGTGTTGAAGTGATATCTGCGACACCATGTGAGTATGCACGGACGCGGTACAGTGACGTTGACAGTTGAGATGTACCTGTAAGGAACGATGGCGTGAGCTTGGACCGGTGTCCCCACCTTGGGGAGATGAGCAGGGAGGTGCGCCAGACGGGACCCCGTCCACCAGATGTCAGTGCCCCCGTGCGTGGACAGGTAACTAAGAGCGGTCGAAAATGGTCAGAACACATGCGAAGTGCTGGCAACAACGGGTACTCACGCGTAGAAACCACGAGCACAGGCTGAGACCGTCGTACACTGTACATGAATACCGGCAGGGACATCCGAGACGACAAACGAGTCAGTGTCTCCGTCTGCGAGAGAGAAAGAGAACGCGTGGGCGTGCGTCGGAACACGTCGTTTTGCGAGGGCGTATATGCCGTCCAAGTTGGGTTTCGCGTCGGAGACCGTGACGACAAGGCCAAACGACAGCAGCGCAAGGACGTGGCGGAGGACCATGCTGCGCAGTGAACGATGCGTAGAGCGTGAGGACCGCCGCGACGGATGGTGTCAAGACTGCATCAGCGCACGTTGGTGTACTCTTGAACAACTTCATCGCGTCTCTGCGATGTCACGGTCCGAGGTCCCATCAGCAACCGGCCGGCGTCCATCAAGGTTAAGTATCGTAATATTGATAGGCCAACCGTTGCAGGCTTGCAGCAAGTTCGAGCGTCGAGTTGAGCATATGTCGTGATGTCTGACCATTGTTAGTTGAATCAGCGGTAGATAAGGACAGCGAAGAGTACTCACAAGCCCGAGTTCAGGGAATAATGTGATAGCTGGTGCCGGTGAGTATAAGTATACATACTATGCATGCGTGGCGTTTGCAGCGTTGCAAGTAGCAAGCGGATTTTCGCTCTTTGTGTTCGGACGCCTGATTCGAAGTATCACAGTGGAGGACTCGGACAGATGGAGAAGATGTTGATCATGCTGGACGAACTGACGTCCTACGTCATGGGCACAGGTCACGCACTGTGTATGGGCATTTGGCACAGTGGTAGCGCGCACGCTTCGCATATCTTTGTGACTTGCGTGAGGTCCAGAGTTCAATCCTCTGAATGTCCATAACCCAGAAGTATAGTGCTTTTTTGCTTTTCCACCCTGGATCCGTGCCGAAAGGTCTACTTTCTCCGATACTTACTCTCTGGCATATCGACAGGGTGCGCGAACTTGGAGGCATGCTCAGTGCGTAAACCGACAACGCGCCCGGGTAGGACGGCCGAAGCGGATGGAAGATGCCGACGGGCCAATCGGGACGGGCTGATTGGACACGGGTGATGGCGTCCACCTGCCCGACCTGCTCCTCCTGCCTCTGTCCACAACGTCCGCCATGTCCTCCTCCCTCGTCGCCCGCTCCGCGTTCAACAGGAACGTTGCCGCCGCTTTTGCGCGCAGGTCGCTGCGCCCGCTCGCTCTCCAAGGTGCGCCCTCGCCTGCACCTCGCTCGCGTGCGGGGTGACGTCCCCAGTCTGCATACATGCTAACATGGTCTGCTTTCGCAGCAAGAGGAGCAGCGGACTTTGCATACGTTCCCGGTGGCCGTGCGTACCCAGCCAGTATACCTCCTCTTCGTCGGTTGCTGAGACGATGCGCGAAACTGCAGCCATCTTCAGGGGAAGCGTGAACGACCCCACTCCTTTCCCGCCTCCCTCCAAGTCGCACGGCTCGTACCACTGGGCATTCGAGCGTCTTCTCTCTGCCGGCCTCGTCCCCCTCACCGTCGCCTCGTTCGTCACGAGCGGCACGAACTACCCCATTATTGATGGCCTCCTCGGCGTGAGCCTGGTCATGCACAGTCACATCGGCGTACGTCCGTTCCTTTCCCTCCTCTCTTCTCTTCCTCGCAGTCCGAACTTTGTGCACCCGGTCTGGGGCCCACCGCCCAGCTGACGATCGCGACGACGCACCCCGTCATGTATCACATGGAATTGGAAGCGCCCGTGGCAGGAGGCTGACCGGCCCAACCAACAGTTCGACAGCATCGTCGTCGACTACCTCCACCCCCGCAAGTTCCCCGTTCTCGGCCGAATCGTGACCTGGACGCTCCGCGCGACGACCGTCGGTGTTCTCGTCGGCGTCTACCAATTCAACACGAACGACATCGGTGCGTCTCTAAGGGGTGATTCTGCCAGCATATATTCACTTGCTCATGCATGTTCGTGCCGGTATCAGGTCTCACCGAGCTCATCGCCAAGGCATGGCACGCATGAGCGCGTACAGCGACGCAGGAGGCTCGTGGGTAGCAGCTGTAACCGCGCACGCCCGGACGAGCGGGCACACTCGGAGCAGGTGCGGGTGAGCCACGAGCATGGATCGTTCTAGCCTCAACTTTTGTATCTCTTTCTCTGTGACATGAAATGCATCGCAAGCCCGCATTTTCTTCTACTCAAACGCTTGAGCATCCCAGCTGCGAGACAGACATGTTCAAAGATCGAGTCAGGATCGAGTGCATATACAGTGCAGTTAACCAAGACGCGTTGCAGCAGTGCTATCATACATGAGATGCGTACTCTGCTAAGACGACAGGGCAATAATTACGAGAGACAGGGAAGTTGGTGATGTTACACATGCGAGGTGTGCGACGAGGGAGTATCATAGGATTACATGCCACGGTAGGCTGCTATGCGCGTCCACAAATGTCTACTGCAATAATTAGTATCGTGAGCGAGACGTGGATATGGATGAAGGTATGGACATGAACGTGAACGTGAGTGAATGCGATCGTGGATCAAGGATGTGCGAGTCGTGACGTCGAGTCCCAAAGATGCAAAGGTATGCCAAGCGAGCGAGCGAGCGAGTCCCAAAAGCAAGAAAGATCATCGCAGAACGACGGAGGAACGAACGGGAGGGACTGGGACTGCACTCAGCCCTCCTCGTTCCCCTCCCACCGCTGCCCAAGCCCCACACGCCCGTCCTCGTCCCCGCTCACATACAGCCACGCCTCGAGCCTGCGGCCCAGCTCACCGCCGCGGCCCCCGCAGAAGTCCCCGGTGCCCTTCAGCAGCTTCTCCCGCTCTTTCTCCACCGCGACGACGACCTTGGGAACCGTCACCGCCGGAGCCCCGGTCCCGTTCGCATTCCCGGTGACGCTCATCTTGCGCCTGAGCAGCCCCTCTTCGCTCTCGCTCGTCCACGCCGTGAGCGTCGGGCTGATGGACGCGACCGGACTCTCCGGCTTCGCGTCCGACTCCGGGCTCGGGTCGCTGCCCCCCGAGAGGCCGCCGCCCTCGTCGTCGTCGTCCGCCGGCGCCGCATTGTCGTCCTGCCACTCCTTGAACCAGTCCTCCTCCTGGTCCTCCGGCCCGAGCATCGAGTCCACGAGGCCCTCCTCCCACCCGTCCCACTCGATGCAGCGGTGCGCCATGCGCAGGCGCGCGCCCGTCGCCTCGTGGTGCAGCCAGGCGGACGCGAGCGCCGCGAGCTCGACGGGCTGCCCGCGGATCGGGACCGTCGGCACCGGCGGCGCGCGCGCGAGCTTCTCGACCGTCGCGCGGAAGAGCTTCGCCGTGAACGGCGAGTTCTGCAGGAACGAGGGGACGTGCGCGGACTGCCACAGCGGGCGCGTCGTCGTGGACTCCCAGTCGATGATGCATGTCTGCGGCGTGCGCGGTCAGCGACTGGATTTCCCAAGCGGTCAATGGGAGTGATGCGGGACTTACGATCTTCGAGTTGTCGTTCTCGTCGACGAACACGTTCTCGAGGTTCAGGTCGTGGCAGTCGATCGAGAACTCCTCCGGCGGCGCCTCGCCGCCGCCGCCATCCCCCTCGTCGTGCGCAACGACGCCGAGACGTTCCATGAGGCGCAGGAACCGCGCCATCTCGGCCTTGACGCGCTCCACGCGCTCGGTCAGGTGCGCGACGAGGAACGTCGTGCGCTGCATGCGGCGGTAGTCCTGGTACATCGTGTCGCCCGGGCCCTCCCACTCGTTCTCGCTCTCCTCCCAGTCCCACTCGTCCGACGCGTCCGAGCGGTCGTCCGGGAGCGCCGTCACCTTGTGGTGCCGCGACGTCGAGATCTCGTCCGGGTCGAGGTGCAGCCGGTGCGGCGCCGCCTTGCCCTCGTTCTCGAGGATGACGCCCTGGATCTCGCGCTCGACGCACGACAGCAGGTACTCGTGCGTCGACCGCCAGGGCCCGCGGTTGAGCTCGTCGGGGTGCGACAGCTCGCCGCGGTTCGAGCCAAAGAACGGCCACGAGATGATCGGACCAACGTGGGTTTCGGCTGTCTCGGTCTGCGAGCCACCCGCCTGCTCCATCTGCAGCCTGTCGAAGGCGTCTGTGATGTTCGTGTACCGCTGGTACGTCGACGGCGTGGGGGTTGGTAGCGACGAGGATATGTCAGGGTGTGCGTTGGGGTCGGGGCCGTTGTACAACGAACCAATCATCGGGAAACGGTGCCCGAACAGTGGAATGACGAGCATTGCGATGTTCTCCACAAGAGCGATCAGTTGTTCGTGCGGCATGCAATGGAACACCTTCGACAGCGGTATACCAGGTGCCTGAATGCTGAGCATGAGCGACAGCTGCCAATACAGCCCGAAGAACAGACCGGCAACTTACCTTTGACATGAGTATATACTCTCCGCCTAACCGGTTATACGGATTGGCGTCATACTGGTAGACATCCGGTACTGGAATGTCGGTATGTCGTCGCAGGTAGTTCATGGTCGCCACTTCGGACTCGGTCTTAAGCCGAGGCATGAATCGGCGCGCGACGCGCGCGACTACTTCGCGCCTGTCCACAAGGGTGACCAGGTATCCCTGTCGTAATCTGGTCAGATTTCCCGCTCGCGCACCCAATCTTGTCCCACAGATGTGACGTTAGACGGGTGAGACCACTGCGCAAGTCGATGTCGGCGTCTCTGCCGTCATTCTCACTCGCAATGAGCAGATTTGCGCCACACACCATAGAACGACATTGCGACGCGTCTGCGACGTGATCGCTCTCACCGCCTGGGCGCGACGTGCATGCTTGGCCATGGCGAGCGAAGGCATCGCGAGAGATGCTGCGCACCAGTTCTGGCGACGACGCGTTTGTCGCCCATGCAAAGTTGCGCCAAGTACCGCGAGAAGACGCCAAGATACACGGAGCATTGCGAGGCATTGCCCACCGTGATGGTACCCCACTACGCGGCCGGCAAAGTACGCGCACCCGAGCAGTCCTCGTAACTTCCCAACGGAGATGAAGCGCACCCCGCGGCGGACACCGGTCGATAGGTTCGGGCGGACGTCCCCGCAACGTGCGCGAACCCCAACAACGTGCGATAACGCAAGCGAGAACGGAGAGCACGGAGGGCGAACAGGGGGGAGTGGCGGGGACAGGCAGCGAGACTCACTTTATGGAAAGTACCTGCAGTGGCAAACGGGTGAGATGAGAATCTGGGGTGAGATACGAGAGATTGAGTGAGACGGACCTGCACCGAGGAATCTGATACGTGCGACTTCGGCACCCATGCGTTCGTGGACGATGTCTTTCAGGAGCTTGCGGTCGACCTGGAAGGGCAGCGCGCCATGGACGGCGGCGTCGGCCCTTGCTTCGGCCTTTCGATCCTCGTGCTCGACGTCCCAGTCCCATACGAGTGGAGGCTCCTGCTCCTGCTGGGTCATGGGTGGCGACGCGTGTGATTGTGTAGGCTGCGGTGACCGGGAACGCGTGGTGAATGAGATTGAGGAGGACGAGCTGGTGCGCGAGGACGCCGCGAGATCGCGCGGGCGCGAAGACGAAGCGTGCTTTTCGTGAGGTCTGGGCCTGGGACAGTGAGTCGGGGGCAGCGAGTGGTAATCAGGGGAGCAGAGGAGCTGGTAGAGGCTGGCAGGTGGTGGTTAGGAAGAGAGGGAGAGTAACGCCGAGACTTATCGCAGGACGCACTCGAGCTTATTGCCCGCCCGCTTATGGGCGACCCTGGAACCGACGGTGCCGCTGATCTCGCGACGGCCGAGCTGTGATTCGAGCAGCAAAGCAGGCATTTCCGAGCAGAGTTGTCGACGTATTCGCGGTTCCCTCAGCACTTATATTATATGCGGGCAGGCTGGGGAGCACCGAGCCCCGCCTGGATTAAAGCCGGCCGCGCTACCGCCGCACGTCTGCCCTGGTCATTCGCGGTGTGTAACGCCTGCTTTCGTCATTCCCCACCGCTTGTTTGACCTTCACATCCCCTTTCCGGTGTCGATCGAGATCAGATCTCTCGGACCATCCCCGCAGCCCGCAGCGGACATCCACTCCCCTCCGACGCTAGCTACAGTGCACTCACTCCAGCGTATCTCCACCATGAAACAGCCGCAGGAACGTACACACCAGGCTCTTCAACAGTAACCGGTGATCCGTGCAGAGGCTCCTGTGACTGTCCCCGACTCACCCACCTCCCATCTCCATCCCGATGCGCCAGAAGCCCTTCATCTAGCGCAACAGACGTCCCAGTTACCCACGCCTGCTATTTCAGACAGTCCGGGGCGAGCCACTCAGTGCGTGTCTCCCCGCACAGATGCCATAACCCCCGCGCCGTGTACGTTGGACCCGGAGGAACACCCCGGAGGGCAGTCTCTCCCGCAGACGTCCGTCCCCGACGTCTAGGCCCATGCAAGCCGACGAGGACAACCGCACTCGGGATTCGAATCCGGAGCGGCAACAGCGACGGTCTCAACACGGGAGGGTCCGCTGATGTTTCTTGCGTCTCGACTGCGACCTCCTTGCCTCTAGGCGCATCGGCCCTGCCCTCCGAAGACACCATCAACCCACCCAGTGGTTTAGTGCGCCCCGGTGCGTGCTGCACTCTGTTGTTCCGTGACGAACACAGCCCGGCGTGCCGTGTTTGCGTCCTGAACTGCGTCTACGTCAAACCATTCTGAAAGCAGAAACCATTAGTCTGCTGGTTCGATGGCGGGGCAAAGACACGAAAGGCACACGCACCACACTCCAGCGACTTACCGCAATCGCATGGCCAGGGCTTATCAGAGACAGCGTCCGTGGGGCCCAGCTGACCGCTTCGTCCATGCTCGAAGGCCCTGCTTCCTGGACGCTGCCGCCTTCGTCGACGTTCTTCTACCTTCGCCGGAGGCACCCAAGCGACAGAGGAGGGTTGGAGCGACTGCGTCAAGCGTAACCTAGATAAGTTAGCGTTAGCACGACCAATGACCTGGACGGTTGGCACGCACGAGGGGATACCAGCTTCACAAGCAACCCGCACTCGCGCGGTAGCTAGAGTGGCGACTCGAGGCGGGAAGGTTTCGGTCGACGTATTCCGACGCAAGCTTTCGCTGCGAACCTCCTGCAGCTGCTTGTCCAGGGCGGAAAACGTTCCAGGGCACCTCGGAATCGGCCTTGTGATTCGGAGGAAACCACTCGGGTGTCAGATGATGCCTCTCTACTGACTGACCTCAGGCAACTTCCGGTGACGAGATCCTAAGAGGCAACTCCAGGGTATATACGCCGTAAGCCCTCGTAAGTGCGCAATGCGCATCGTCGGCGGGCGCGCGTCATTTGCGTATGTGAAACGGCAGTCCCGGATCGCGCAATATGAAGCCTGTGAATGGTGCGAAGGCGCGTCAAGGCGTAGTAGTCAGCACCCCGCCGCCAACGGATCGCGCTCGTGCGCAACACGTACTTTACATATGTCTCTGGAGCGCTGCCGCCGCATGTTATGGGCCTTGCGGAGCCTGATAGTGTGATATCGCCTTGAAAGCCCTGATCCATGATGACATTGGATCGGTTCATGTCGCATGGTCGATCTGTCGGTAAAGAACGGACCGGGGGGTTTGATAACGCTCCAGGGGGACATGGGCTGACCCCGAGCCGCTGTGCGTTGTGAGTGTACTAGTGACGTAGGAACGAGACTCGAGAGATGAGGAGAAGAGAGAGATAGACTGTAAATGAGGCCCGTCAGTGATCGAAAGAACATTCGCGTGAGGAAGCACTAGCCTTATCTTGCCCTGCAGGACGTCAGAGACAAAGAATCGTGGAAGAAATCAGCGGACCGCGGACGCAAGAGTATGGATTAGGAGTCCATGGACGGAAGTATCTATGCCAATGAGTTCTACAAGTACACGGACAGGGACTGCATGCCAGACAAGGGGGTGTATCGCGGGAGACGCGGAGACGCGGGTAACAGAGCACATGTTGTACAAGCGGTCTCCTCTACGACTGCGCCGGGCGAGGATTGCCAGGAAGAGGACGTGAGGAGACTCGGCGGGGAGTATGACGGGTCGGTCGTGAGACGGGGATGGGTCTACTTCTTCCCCGCCTCGATGGCGTCGCCGTTCTTGCATGCGACGATCTTGATCTTGGGCGCGGACACTATCTCGTTCGACTCCATCTTGAACGTCGGGTTCTTCACGATGAACGTCCACACGTCGTCGCAGAGACGGTACGTGTGCAGGTGACCCTACAGTTGCCAGAAGTGGAAAGGAGAAGCAGCAGGAGGGGTGGTTTGCGACGGGGCCAGGGGGTAGGGGACAACGTGACGTCCGTGAGCTCACAGACTGCACAGCGGACGACACACATACCTTCAGCGTCGTCTTCGTCTTCACCTGCTTCACCATGATGTCCGCCAGCGACTTGTCAAACTGCACCAGACACAACCGCACGGACAGGAGAAAGAGCGGAGAGCATGCATGAGTCAGCACCGCGCACTCGGTCGTCCCCAGCCACGATTCTCCCGCCCGCCCGCACGTACCTGCTGCAGAACCTTCATGGCCAGTTGCGGCGTGATCGCGCCGCTCGTGATGAGCTCGTCGAGCGAGTCCGTGAGCGCCATGCCGATCCTGGACAGGTCGGGGCCAGGTCCGCCAGTCAAATTCGCCTGAGATTCGCGCTAGTGTTTGTACTCACGAAGAGCCCCGGTAGAACTCGTAGTATGCTGTAGCCATCGCTGTACGGAATGTCGTGGAGGTTTGTGAAAGGAGCGTAGGAACGAGGCAAGGCTCTGCAGCAAGTAGGACGTCGTGGACAAGGGTCAAGGTGAATGCATGCCCGGCCGGCGCCACGGTGCAGAAGGCGGAGGCTTACCTAAGAACTCTAAACTATGTAACCACCTCGAAGCTCAGCTACTTACTTACCTTCCGAAACACCACTCACAATTGTGCATGGCGATATGCTCTACCACCAGTCCCTTTCGCGAGATTCAGAGCACATAGCTTACCATGCCTTCTGTAGGAGATCAACGAACACCTTCTGAGCTGGCTCACAAATGACTTATGAGGGCCGATGGCTAGGCAGACTCCGTGAGTTTATCTTAGCCACACTATTCAATGTTACTCATGACTAGGTCGCTCTCTTTCGTATTCTGCAAGCCGTCGGTCCGCGCTGCGTGCTCAATCCAGAACTCCGGGCGACCCGTGAGGCCTGATCACGGGCTACGCGAGGACAGCCCCCATAATCCAAGACCTGATGCTCCTATAGGAACAGCTCAGCACTCCCGAATCCCGAGCACGAGCACCTTCGAAGCTACTCCGAGTCCGAGTCCAAGTCGTAGCTTTGTTGCATTGTGCTCCTTCTCAGGCTTCTCTCCGGTCGGAATGACGTACCTAGCCTTGGTATTAATGCAATCTTCGCGCGCGGTGATAATTGCACCCCCGTCGCTGCCAGTCAATGTAAGTTCTCTTCTTCCTGGTGTCATGTTAGATTACGGCTCTTACACCCTTCAAGCCGCTGCGCTCTTCACTAGGTATTTTGTTGACAATGTCGCCCGACTGTCTTATGGCTTGCTATCCGACACCTTGAATCATGCATGCGAGTCGGTCCAACGAGTTGTGAACGGACTACCACGCTCCTATCCCATTTATCAGGTACAGTGACAAAGTTCAGTCATTTGAAGTTCAGAGATCGCGTTGCTGATACGCTGCAATAGGGAGGCGGTAACGGGGCGAGTTGCCGCACGCATAATGTCCAATGATTGCGCACTGGTACCGCCAGCTCCACACTATCTTTAGCCTCCTACGTCTCTCATAAGACGGAGATGTGGCGTATTTTCCGACTGCAAACATCTCCTCTTGTCATCCCCGACGTGGACGTTGCCAACCACCATGTCCTCCACGGCAGCTCCTGATGTGTCAGTCATCGTTTCCGAGGTCTATCATATGTACGTGCTCCAAAGCTGTGCTTAATCGAACGAATGCTTACGATACGTTGCACCAGGAACGTCGATTATTGCTTCTCGATATCGACATGCGGTGAGTCGCTTGGTGCTTCCAAGCTCACTTTTCACCTGACGCTCACTTGGCGGTTCTCTCGCAGCGTTCTTCATCTACGAGTTCATTATCACCTTCGACAGAGAAGTGGAGCTGTTTTGGAAGGGCAGGGCCACCGGAGCCTCGATCCTCTTCCTCTTTAACAGGTACCTGCCTTTGATTACGCAACTGCTATACCTCGCGGAATACACCACTGCAACAATCTCAGCTGAAGTAGGTTTCAAAGTGTTAATGTTTGCTGCCTTCATCCGCTGAAGTTGTTCAGAGGTCCGGTTGTCATAGCACATGGAAGTGGGGATCGCTCGGCTGACGAGTGCTAACTATCATAGCTGTGCGCTGTTCGTCAAAGCGGACGGAGTCATTGTTCTGGCTCAATACTTTCCTTGGGCCTGTAAGTACATCTATATCTTTTGGTCTATCGTCTGTTAAAGGTTCTGCAGTGTTCTCTGCATTGCGAGCATACGCTCTCTCAAAGAGCAAATTGCTATCGGTTTTCGTACTCCTCCTCTCCTTGGTCACCCCCTCGATCAACTTTGTAAGACCCTGCCCTCTCTCAGTGCTCGGCCGCTCATTCCGCTCATTCAGGCCAGATATGCTTTCGGAATCAGCGGAGTGCTCTTCCAGACTTTGGGGCTCGAGACTTGCCTGCCAACTGACAACTTGACGACGGCCATGGAGCTCCAGTACGTGTATTGCTCCAGTCCCATAGTTGATAGGTACTCATGCACAGCAGCTGTACGCTCACATGCCATAGAAGGACAGGAGCTAGCTAACCATCGGCTCTATCAGTCATCATAATCTCCCGGACATGTCTGATCACGGCGGATATCATCCTCGTGGTCGTCACATGGACGACTCTACCAAGGCGAACCGTCGACTTGTCCTTCAAAGGCAGGACGTTTGCCGGGGTACTCCTGCGTGATGGTGAGTGGCACATATGTCTGAAGAAGTGCGCCGCCAGCTCAACCGAATTGCCAGGTATCGCATACTTCCTGTACAGATTTCTTCCGGCCTCCCCGGCATACCCATGTCAACTGAGTCATTCACAGTGTCTTGCTGACGATGAACGTCCTCCATATGGCGTTCTCGCTGGGTTCTGTGAGTACTGTATGAAGTCCATGATTGACCCTTCTTAATACCGCGATGTCAGATCCTGAGCAATGCCGACATCAGCGAGATCACTGTGTTCACTGAACCGTACGTATAACAGTCTGTGGTTGCAGACTGACAGGCTGAGGCTTTCTACAGCGTCACCGCCGTGCTCGTCTCCCGATTTCTCATCGACCTCCAGGAAGCCAATAGGAAGGCTGTCGATCAGACATCCTTGGTCAATCCCTCATCCACCCTGTCGGCCAATGATACGCTTCACTTCGCCAATTTCGCGAACTCGTTCGGTGCTTCGATCGCCGTCCCTGGGGTCGAAGAAGAAACCCGTCCTGAGTGGGCTGAAGCAGAGGCGTCGACACCAGAGGACACTGTCGTCTCTTCCGAGGTCGATGGCAGCTATCAATGAAGAGGTTAGGACTAACATTTACATATCAGTGTCAATACTATGCCGCGACTCCATCCGTTGGCTATTCTCCTTCGTGTGACCGCGCCCCGCAGCTCACACACGCCTTCTGTCTGAAGTCAGCGGTCAGGCAACTTCATGGGGCACCGCTGACGCCTCCTGTAACATCGAGGAAGCTGACCATCATCTGGAACCGCCGGGATGCCGTACATCGTGAGCATGCCAACCACTCTTCCCTTTCCCATCTGTGATACTGACCAAACTTTGTACACGTCTCGAAAGGGCTTGTTTGTAGTCACCACCAGCACGATTTGCAATGGACCCCCACAACCGTCCATTGCACTTGAGCATTGGGTCCATGTCTTCAGGGTTAACGCTGCAGCTCTTATTTGGAGCGGTGTGGAGGAGACAATTGACATCGACCGGTGCACCGTGAGCGTGAGAACCGAGACCGGGTCTTCGTCCCAGCCCAGTTCAACCATCATAGACGCAGGCGGTGGGTATCCACGACTTCGATGTTCCTCAGTACGCTGATGAGCTCACATCACAGGACATCGTTAATCTTCCATGTAAGTAGATGAGGTCCTCAGGCTCGCGGCCGTTGTAGATCGAAGACGGTACTTGTACTCTACTCCCCACGTCGGAACCAAGGAGGATTCGGCACGGGGCCACGGGCATGAGAGCGAGGTCGCCAAGAGAAGCGCGCTATCATATGGCAGGTAAGTACTCAGGCTACTCTTCTATGATACTATCACCGGCTCGACGGCGGTGCGACGCAGGGACCAGTCTGGCAAGGCTACTTATAAAAGGTTTGTGAGGTCGCTGATCTGACGGACTCACCTACGGTCTGCGTACGTGTCAACATTCCCGGTTAGCTTCACAATCCGCTTCGACTTGGTCGTGGGAACGATGAGTGTTGAGGATTGGGTCTGGGCTGGGGCGGGCAAGCGCGCCCGTCCTCGTGAGGCGATCGAGGTGTCAAGGATGGAGTAGAGGTCTTGTGGCCGACGTCGTGCGCGACGTCGGGACTGCGCCCGCCCGAGGCGCTTCGTGCGTTCTTTTGTTCTTGATGTCTTACAGTTGGATCTTGTTGCATCCATGTACTTATGACTGCAGCTCGTGTATCGCTCACCTCAGTCCCGCGTACACGCGTCTGACTGAGTTATCGCTTCATAGGTACATCAATGTCATCTATCAGTCCCGCGTACACGCGTCTGACTGAGTTATCGCTTCATA